>APFE031499412.1:0-11529 GCA_000404065.3 Pinus taeda
AATGCAAATCTCAACTGTATCGGCTTCGAGATTTGCATGTCGTCTTTGCTATTTCAGCAACTGCAAAAATAGTCTTTGCAACCTCGAAGAAGTTTCATTAATGTGGTTTTCACATCATTATTTAACTATTTTAGCAACTAACAATTCAGTAATTAGCTATGAAAATAGCGCAATTATATGTAAAATAATTAAACATATAGTGATGAGAAGAAACATTGTGTACCTTTGGAATAATTGGGTTAAAACATTAACAAGGGCTTTAAATATAAGTTGAAAAGGATGACATCATGGAAAAATATGTAGTAAAAAAGGGACAATAATTGGTCCTAACATCCCCCCCAACTAAATGGGTTGCATGTCCTCATGCAACTTCTTACTCTGAGTCGGAGTCGGAGTACTGGGATGTACAGTGCAAATTACTTATACAGTAAGTATAGAAGGTGCTATCACCCAAGTTTTTGAACCCATAGAAATTCTGCAATCTTTGCCATGCTGCAAGCTCCTCCTTCTTGGACAACCTAAAATAAGCCTTGTATTGCTATACAGGTAGCCATAGAAGAGGGAAATGAAAATGATAACCCACCCATTTTTCAGCACACTATTGGATGCATTTAACATAGTTAGGTAGTTGTGAAATTGCTGTTTGAAGATTCAGAGGGTTAAAGGGGTGATATTCCTTTCTCTGCTTAAGGCAATGTTCCCAAAATAGGTTATTTGCCTGAACAACAAGAGCTACCTTGGTTTTGACATAATGCTGCCAGTCATTTAAGACTGCTTCCTGTAATTCCCTGATATGCCCAGCCATTCCTGGTTCCTTTAAAACCCGACGATGTTCAACAAGAAAAATAGCAGCATTCTGTGGCTCAGGTCAAATCCACAGAAGGCGATTATCTTCATTGTGCGTTGCTGAAAGGAAGGCATTTTGCCACATAAGCTGATTGGCCAGGAAGGAGACAAAAGCTCTAATCTAAATATCACCAACCAGAGGAATTAGATTAAGCTTTCTATCTTCGGGCATGGCTTCGTTATGGAGGTAGAGTTCACATAATAAATTATGTTCACTGAATGATGCATGTGTAAAGGTTGCAATAAACTGTTGAGGTGTAGACACCTCATGAGGTCGTCCATCTCTAATTGCTTTAATTTGGAGTAACGTTAAGCGTTCTGCTAGAAATACATAATAATTAAAAGATGGCTTCCTCGTGACCAACAGCCTTTGAACCAGATCAAAGATAAGAGCCAGTCTGGTTTTTAACTTCCTATTTTCCTTATGCTACGCACGAGACTATTCCAACACTTCCCAATTTGCATATACATGATTCTACCATGATAACTTGTGTTCCTGCAATATCTTTTCTTGTGACCTAACCTTCTTCCATATGTCCATCTGTTCTTAAGTGATTGAAGTCTGAGTGAAGATGGTCTTTGAAGGCCGAGGTTCAGTCTGCGTAAAGGTAGTCTTTGTTGGCCATGGTAGAGGACTTTCAACTTTAAAAGCCAGAGTGGGCCAAGACACTTGTGGTTTCATCTCTTTTTTAACTATATTTGAAGGCCCTGTTGGTTCTTGTGTAACAGCAGGCCGTTCCTTTTTAACTATAATAGGAGTCGGTGCAGAAGTGGATCTACGCAATGAGACTTCGACTATCTTCTAACCAGCTCGATGATAGAGATCACCCCATTGGTTGCACATGTATTCATTATATCATTCTTTTTCTGCACTTTTCTCGGCTGCAGATGCTGCATGAGCTAGAGTATACAAATTAAGTTCTCTTTCATATGCTTCCCTTGCCAGTATTAATTCTTGTTTATAGGCTTCAAGTTCTGATTTCAGAAACTCATTTTCTTGTAGAAGGGAAGCCAAGGTGACAAGATCTTGTGTAGCAGTTGCAATCTCTGTGGCTGATTCTAGTGGATGAAGGGGTTGTTGTTCCGTAATAGTTACTGACTGAGTAGCTAGTTCTTGTGTAACAGCTATAGTCTATGTAATATCCTGGCTATCTATTTCATGATCATCAGCAAGTGGTTCTTCTGTAACACTTGCTGAATCAGTAGCTGGTTCTTGTGTAACAGCTACATCTAGGTCGTCTATTTTTTGTTCATTAGCAGGTGGTTCTTGTGTAACACCTGCTAAGTCAGTAGCTAGTTCTTGTGTAACAGCTACATCTAGGTCATCTATTTTCTGTTCATTAACAGGTGATTCTTGTGTAACACCTGCTAAGTCAGTAGCTGGTTCTTGTGTAACAGCTACATGTCGTACATCTTCTTGGGTGTCTGCTATTGATGGGTCAATAGCTGGTTCTTGTGTAACAGCTGCATCTTTTGAAAGGAATAATGTCACATAATCCTGGGCATTCTGCATTTCGGTACCCGAAGGTGAGGGAAGTAAATATTCTGGGCTTTGGGACTGTGATGGATTATGGGGTTTTAGAATATTAGGTGGATAATTTGGGGTGGTGGTCTCTGTTTCTGCTTCAGAAGACATCCTCCTTCGTCTTCGAGGTAAAAAGGCAGGAAGAACAATGGTTTTTCTTTTATGAGTAGTTTTCTTTAAAGGAGGAGGGTCGTCAGTAGTTTTAGCTGAAGCCCTTGTTCGTCTTTTTGGTAAAGGTGTAGCTTCTTCTTGCGTCTTTCCTTTTAGCTTTTCAATGAGGATGTTATCATCTGAATCATCACCGGGAATATGGACAATGGGAGTAGATGATTCGGGTATATTATGGGGTGGGGTCAATGCAGTGGAAGGGTCAATTGGATTGACTATTGCGGTTGGTGGAATTTCTGGGGATTCAAAGATGCTCCCTGGTTGTTGTACAGAAGGATTTTCACTTTGCTGAGGGATTCCATGGGTTTGTTGAACATTTTCAGCATTTAATTGGGGAGTTGCGACTGCTACTTGAGGATTCTCGGCAGTTTCTTGAGAATTTTCAGCTGCCAATTGTGGAATTCCAGCATCTTGCTGGGGATTTTCAGCTGCTGGTTGAAGAATTTCAGCAGCTCCTTGGGGTGGGTTATTAAGGGGAAGAGGGTTCTACAGGCCAAAGCCTCTTTGAATTAGAAGCTGAACAAAGTGATGGTGAGTGAGAGAATGGAGTGGGTACCTTGCATTCCTAGAATAATGTGACAAATTCTTTAGACATCTAAGTAGATAGTATGCCATATTTAATAAACGACCATGTCTTAAATGATTCAACAACACAAAGTCATGCTGATACACTACCTGGTAACTTCCCTTGCAAGTAAGGTAGTGCTTGACAAACTCTGCAACCTTCGGCCTTGGAGGTGGTAGTGAATTAAGCACAGCACCCCTGCCTTTAGGCTAGACCCACTCTCCAGGTAGAAGAAAGTCCTGCTGTGCATTTAAAATGATGTCCTTATGACTGAACTAACGAATTCCATCGGCCAGTAAACCTGAAACTTGTGCTATATCCTCCTCTGTTACTAGAATTCGCACTCCCTGAACAATGGAGTAACCTTCCTCTAAATTACATGCGAATTCCAGGACTTGCTGAGAGTCGAATTCCTGGAGTCTTCAGAAATAATCCACCCAACCTGCTTGCTGAAAAATTTGATATGCCTCTGGGTGAAACTCCAATAGAGCTGTTGAACCAGGTTCATTATGAATAACGTTGCCTCCCATAGTTACTGGCTTCAGTGAAATTCACAGTACAAAGTCAAGTTACCACAGCCGAAATAGAGTAAATATTACAAAATGAGGTTGAGACGTAGTAAGACAGAGATGGGGTAACGAAACACGATCGTGGTAAAAATGATGGTGATTGGCATATCGTGAAATGATTACAAAATTTTGCTATTCCCCCCCAACTGTAGTCATAATGATAAGTCTGAGTGTATGGAGATTTTGGCAATCATGTCGCAATCTTTTCATTAACTATAGTTTAATATTTACACATAACAAACGCATACCTCATGTTTTACCTTTGATTGATGTGCCGCAATTATAATATGGTTTCTAATGGATCACCCATAGTTATAAAAATGGTTTTGAGGGTATTTATATGAAAGGCTTTCTATAAACATAGGAGACAGACGTAAAGGAACAATATTATAAGTATCAATAAATGATTTCCACAATGATATGTATTCATCCTTTTTAGAGGAATTAATGCTTCAGTTATGGGAAAAATGGGAAGAATTGGTGTTTTTAGGGAAAGATGGAAAGGATTGGTGTTTTAGAAATGGGAAAAATTAGTATTTCAGCAACGGGAAAAATTGGTGTTTCAGCAACGGGAAAAATTGGTAAAAATTGGATGTTGTTGTAGGAAAATGTTGTTGAAAAGCAATGTGGGGGATTGAAGTGGGATGACAATGCTTCCCATGATGAAGCCAGATCCTGCTTGCAATACACTTATTCTTTTCAGCCAGCCTCCCAATCTGAAACCTGGAAAATAATAAATTGTAACATGGCAACCCTTGACAGGGATTATTAGTTAAAATATCCTAATCTTCTTAGAAATATATAATACAACAATTAAATGCAATAAGGGGTAGCAAGCTCCCCTAAAAAGACATAACATGAATCTGCCATCCAAGTGGTATTAAAATCCTTTTTAGAAATAGGTTGTTGTTACAAACGGAGCCGATAGCCATTCACTAATAATGGTTTTCTAGAGTCATCAATTGTCAGGAGCCTTACTGTACCATTTGGAAAAATAGTGTCTATCTCATAAGGTCTTAGCCACCTTGTTCGTAGCTTTCCTTGAAAATTTTCAAACAGGGAATCATACAATAAAGCCCAATTACCTTTTTGGAACTGCTTATGCTTAATAGTTTTATCATGCAACCTGGTTCGTTGTTGTTGGATCATAGTTGTTTGATGGATGATGTCGAACCTCTTTTCATCCAATTCCTGAAGCTGCTGCAACCTAGTTGTCTGTGCATCAGACAAGTCAATGTTAATGGCTAAAGTAGTTCTTAAGGTTTTAATTTCAAATTCCATAGGAAAAACAACACTTTTACCATAAACTAATTCATAAGGTGAAAAACCTGCAGTGTTCCTCCAGGTAGTTCTGTAAGCCCATAATGCTTCAGGAAACCTTTGAAACCAATCCTTTATATTCTCTTTTATTGATTTTGTTAAAATGGTTTATATGACTTTAATTGTACTTTCTGCTTGACCATTGGCTTGGGGATGGTAGGGTGTAGTCATTTTATGATTAATATGATATTTCTGAAGTGCATCTTTAAAACCATGAGAATTGAAAGGACGTCCTCCATCTGTGACTAGCTCTCTAGGCACTCCAAACCTAACAAAGATTTCTTCAAATAGAAAGGTTAAAACAGATTCCTCATTAGCTCTAATAAGTGCCTTAGCTTCCACCCATTTAGTCATATAATTTGTACAAACCAATATATAAACTCTTTCATTGGATGGGGGATTAATAGGTCCTATAAAGTCTAGAGCCCATATTTCAAAGGGTTCAAGTATTACCTGAGGGTTCAGAGGCATTTCATCTCTATGATTAGGTTGACCCATTCTCTGACAGCTATCATAGGCCCTAACATATTTCTTTGAATCCTTAAAAAGTGAGGGCCAATAATAACCCATTCCGAGAACTTTATGTGCTATTCTTTTATTAGAAAAATGCCCTCCACAAGGGCCATCATGACAAGCTTTCAATACATCATAAACCTCATCTTCTCTAATGCATCTCCAAATTTCCTGATCAAGTCCTATATGAAAAAGACACCCACTTATCCAGCTGTACCGAGCACTTTGTTGAATGATTTTTCTTTTCTCTCTATGTGAGAGGTGTGATGGTAACTTTCCTGCAACCAAATAATTGGCAATGTCTGCATACCAAGGTGAGTGAGCAGATACTGCAAATAGATATTCATTAGGAAAGGAATCATCTACTAGAGTATTATCATCAGTTTTTATCCAAGAAAGGAAATCAACAACTACATTTTCTTTACCTGGTCGATCTACAATTGTAATATCAAATTCTTGTAGTAATAATAACCATCTGGTAACTCGAGCATTTGTAACAGATTTATTTCATTAAATACTTAATGGCCTAGTGATCAGTATGAACAAAAGTAGTGTAACCAGTAATATAATGTCGAAACTTATTAATAGCATAAATGACTGCTAAAAATTCCTTCTCAGTAACCGTGTAATTAAGTTCAGCAGGGGTCATATTCTTACTAATGAAATAGATAGCATAAGGAAGATTGTTTTCTTCTTGACCCAAGACAGCTCCAATTGCAGTCTCTGAAGCATCAGAGGATATATGAAAGGGAAATGCCCAGTCAGGTCCCCTTAGAATAGGAGTTGTAGACAACTGATGCTTAAGTTCATCGAATGCTTTTTAGCAATCATCAATCCACTTAAATTCAACATTTTTCTTAAGTAACACAAACAAAGGAGAAGCTATTTTAGAAAAATATTTGATAAACCTTCTGTAATATCTAGCATGTCCTAAAAAAATTCTTACATCAGTTTGTGTTTTGGGGATAGGAAGAGTCTGAATTACCTGCACTTTAGATGGATCAACTTGAATCCCTAGGAATGAAACGAAGTGTCCCAATACAATTCCTTCATTCATCATCATATGAAATTTTTCAATACTTAAGGCAAGATGGGCTTCTATACAATGTTTAAGTACTTTCTCAAGGTTTTGTAGTGCATCTTCAAAAGTCACACCATAAGGAGTAAAGTCATCCATATATATCTCAAAAGAGTCATTAAGCATATCAAAGAAAATTCCTATCACTGCTCTTTGAAACGTTTTTGGAGCATTACATAGTCCAAATGGAAGAACTCTATAGGCAAAATTTCACCATGGACTAATAAAAGTGGTCTTGTCTTGGTCTTGGGGTGCAATTTTGATCTGGTTCTATCTGCTAAAACCATCTAAAAAGGAAAAGAATCTCTTTCCTGACAAACTGTCAAGCACCTGATCAATAAATGGCAAGGGGAAATGATCTTTTTGAGTAGCTTTATTTAAGGCTCTATAATCTACACATACTCTCCATTTCCCATTTTTCGTAGGTACTATCACCAACAGAGAAACCCATTCACTGTTAGATATATGATATATAAACCCTGCATTAAGCAATTTTTGAAGTTCTTCTTTAACAATCTCCCTCAAATTGAGATTCATTCGTCACTAGGGTTGACAGGCTGGTCGAGACCCTTCCTTAATATAAATACAATGGGTACATAATTCAGGAGAGATCCCTTTCATATCTGTGTAGTCCCATGCGAATGCTTCCTTATTTTCACGAAGTAACTTCATTAATTGTTGTGTTTCAGCGTCTGTCAAGTTAGGGTTTATATTCAATGTTTTGCCAAGCTCGGTTTCTACTATTATACTCTTAGAGGGAATATCAATTGATGTTTGAGATAAATTTTCAGATTTAAGGTTTTTCTGTGTTTCAGGTTCCAAAATTGCCGTTAACTGATTATATGTTTCAGAGGCAATAGATGAAGGTTTAGAAATAAAGTTACTAATTACTTCATCATCGGTAGTGTCTTTGAAGGTTAAGGCTTGTCTAATGGTCAAAATGGGTTGAGTATCCTCATCATCATAATCTAACCATACAGGATTATCATTGTTAATCATGGGTGTAGCATGGGGGTAGAGAGTGAGCTGCTTAGTTTCAGATCCATTAGAAATTGTCATTGAGCCTGATCTACAGCTGATAAAGGCATCTGCTGTAGCCAGCCAGGGCCTTCCCAAAATCAATGGATGTCGCCCCAACTTTGTTTTAGTTTGTAACACAAAAAAGTCAGCTGGGTAGTTCCAAGGTTCGACTAAAATTATTAGGTATTCAATAACCCCTTTTGGTTTGATTGTGGAACGGTCAGCTAGCTCTAGAATAGTTGGTGTCTCTCTAATTATATTCTTCAATTGTAATAACTGTGCAGTTTCAAGGGTTATAATGTTTATAGCAGCACCTAAGTCTATGAGAACTCGTGAAACAATAGTTTTTCCTACCTGTACTATGACCGTAGGATGACCAGGATCACCATATTTCACGGGAGGGGTTTTTCCTGACATCAAAGAAGCTAGATTACCCATCACATGAACTGTAAGAAGATCTTTAGCTTTCCTACCATGTTTCTTGATGCAAATGTCTCTAACAGTTCTGGCATGAATTGGTACATCCCTGAGTGCTTGCAAAAGTGGAATTTTAACATACAGATTCAGTAATTCCCCTAGAAGATTAAAAGTAGGCGGCTCAGGTGTCTTAGTGAGAGCCAAACGCTCAGGGAATGGTCGCTTTGCTGTTTCAGCAGTTTTATTAGAGGGTGGCTCAACTATTTCAGCACCCTTATTGGATGATTTATCTTTTTCTGTCTCTTCTTTATCAAATTTAGAATAAGTAATATCATCAATAATAGGCTCAATTATTCTTCTAGACCGTAAATGGATATCATTACATTGCATAGGGAAAATAGGAGATATAGGCTAGTTCTGAATGTCGTTGACTTGCACAGCTTCATTATTATTATTAGGATTAGGGTTCACGTGAAAGATTTGATACGTTCCACGGATCGATTGAGCCTACCAATTTTGTTCGTTCGCTTGACCTAAACTTTCAAACGAATTAACTAAAAGACAACAAACAATTTATATTTGATTCATCAAATGTTCAACTATCTCCGTCGGTAGATGAGCCTTTAATTTTTATCTTTGTCCCATAACCTGCAAATCTCGAGATAGATCTCGATCTATTCCATTTAATGGTTATGGCCCGTTCGTTTACAAACTGAATAACGTGGGAATACTACAAACCAATCTGCAAAACTGTGTTAGTTGAAACTAAAATCTGATAGGGAAAAAAAAAGAATTATCGCCCATGAGTTGTACAGGTAGCTGGGGTCTCATTGTCTGATTATTCAATGGAGCATTTGATGGAAGAGAGAGAGATTGCTAATACTGAGGGAATTGGTTTGGAAATGGCATTTACTAAGCTCTCCAGCCTAGGTTCCATTGATTAAAATAATATTGTTGTACAGACCAAGGAGTCCACATTGTAGGATCAGGGTTTGTTTGCTGCATGGGTGGGAAGCTTATTTGGTTGAAGGGTGGGTATTGCATTTCATTGAAGGGCGGGTAATTTGCTTGAAAAGAAGGATAATTATTCCAACGATTAAATGACATATTAGAATTTGTACCTTGTCCTTGTGGTTTCCATTGCCTCCTCTGTGTCAGCAAGTAGACTACTTCAGCTTCTTCTTCAGTTGGTTGCAAGGCTTCCTTTATTCCTGGTAAAGAAGGGCATTGTTGAGTCTCATGGTCCTTTTCGCAAATGGTGCAAATTGGTACCTTGTCCAGTGGCCATTCCCTTAGTGGGTGTTTTTCTCTGCATTTAGGGCAGAAAATGGCCAAAGAAGCTTCTCCCTCTGCCTGCTTCCTTTTAACCTGTAAGGTATCAATTTGTGAAGCAAAAGATCTTAACATTTCAGTTTTAAATTCTTCAAGTAAATTACTTATTTCAGCTCTTGTTGCTCCCCCACTAGCTGATTTTTGGACTCTTGAATATGTACTATCCCTGCTTTTTGGTCTATTTACTACTCCTGTTGAACATCTCTTACAGAGGTTGACAATCTCATCATATGATTCTTTAGATATATCCCCTTTACCAAGAATATTCAACATGTCTAAATAGTCATCTTGTACCCCTTTCAACAGTATTGAGTTAAGAATATCCTTACTCATATTAGGGTGATCGGATCTCTGCAAATTATATTGTAATCTCTCCACGAAATATTCCAAGTTTTCGTCCTCCTTCTGAACCATCTTAAATAGTTCCTCCTTTCTTTCTCTTGTCTGGCAATAATCTTGGTATTTGGCCAGAAACTTCTCCTTCATCTGCTCCCATGTTGTGATCACATGTCCTCCAAGGCTCATGAACCATCTTAGTGCATTTCCTTTTAATGTTGCTGGAAATAACTTTAACTTTTGAGGATTAGTAACATAATCAAAACTTCTACATAATATATCAAAATCAAATAGAAATTCATCAGGGTCTTCAGATGATAAACCATGGAAGTTGGGTAGGGTTGAGAGTGGGATGTTTTTCATAAGAGTTGCCCCTTTGGGAAGACCCTCAATAGGAAATTCTATGGTGGAAAGGGAATTCTCGCCTCTTACTTCTCTTCCTCCACGTCCCCCACCAAAGAGTCCTTCATTGTTTCCATCCATTGGTTGTTCCCCTGTTACACTTTCCCGGTCTTCAGTGCTTTCTATTGGGCTTTCAATATTCTGAACTGGTTCCTCAACTTCAATATCTTCTATTGGTTCTTCAATGTTTTCCACTGACTCCTCAGTTTGTTCTACTATCTCTTCGGCCCTTTCAGGTCCCACTACTTCCTCCATTTCGTAGTTCGTTTGGAAAAAGTGCTGAGTCTATGGCCTCCGAGAGCTTATCCTCTGAGACGTTTCAGCTTTTGAAATAATGTCGTTAATGAAAGTTCTCCTTCCTCCTCTGCCTTTGCCCTTGCCACCTGTAGGATTAGTTTTCCTGCATCCTCTCATGCATCCTGTACATCTAAAAGAAAATCATTAATGCTTTTAAAATCTACGGTTTCCTTCCTCAGCAATGGCGCCAAAATGTTGGCCACTTTAATTGTTTATTAATTAAACAGTCGAATGCCACATAAATTATCAACCCAGGGCAGTCTAGTTATTTCAAAGGCAACTGCGTACTATATGTATTCAATCCTAAAAGCAATAAAAGTTGTAGTACAAACAAATCACAGCTCGCTTTAATGACTGAAACTCCACTCTGTGTTACGGCAATTACACTCCATTGCAGATAACCACCAAGGAATACTTAATTTCATTCAAATGGAAAGGAATCAAGAAGATAGCAATGTCTATGCTGTAACAGAGAACAGGACCCTATTCCTAGAGCGGGAATTTTCAGCACCTGTTCTAATTATTGAGCTTGCCAACTTACTCTGTAAAATCAACCACCAATAGAACACTCATAAATCGACTGGGAATGAATTTAAACAATACAACAATCAGTTGGAGAGAAAACAGAGTTTCAGAAAGAGTATTATAAACGATATTCGATAAACAGTACTGTTAACAAGGTATGAATAAAAACACACTTAACACACTGCAAAAATATAATGGGTGAATCTTGTGATGAAGGTGGGCCCTATCCTTCTCACAATATTCCCTAGGAGACAAGAACTAAAATAAGATGTTCAGAACAAAACTTTATTCATCCATCAATATGCCATATTACAAAAAGGATTTCAGTCCTGTTCCTTCAACTAAGCCTTTTTCTGCAATCTGTTCATCCCCCCTCTAATGTAGATGTCTCCTCTTTATAAGGAGGAGACATCTATTACAACATATTTACATTGTGAGTTCTATTTTACCCCAATTATACAAAAATAGGAAATGTTGTTTTTTATGTAACCAGCTCAAGAAAAAGAGAGAAAAGATAGATCAACGCCTTAGAATTCAGCCTCTTCGAGGGGGCAACCTCCTTTACATTACATAAATGAGAAATTCTTGGATGATTCAAATGACAAAACCTCCTTTC
>APFE031499412.1:16525-64667 GCA_000404065.3 Pinus taeda
TTGATATATCATGTTGCATTTCTTCCTCTTCTTCATGAGTCATGCTAGAGCTTTCAGGTTGCCTACTAGGTGTTTGCAATTTCTTTCATCGGGGCATCAATTACTGATAATAATGCTTTACTATGCCCTTTAATTCCTTCAAACTAATTATTGAAACCAAGCTTATGCAAAAATTTAAAAAAAACTACACACCTTTTTTCACTTTGTAGGATCTCAATATTGAATCTGATGTATCTCTATAATTTTGGATCATCCAGTTCTGAAATTGAGACCTGCAGTAGCCCTTTGCATCGTCTTTCCAATTCCACCAATCTGATCCAAATTGGATTCTCGAGGGAAGAGTTATGCCAAATCTCCTAGAGTGACCTGATTATAGACTAGTTCAGTAGAGCGAACTTGTACGACGTGCCACGAGTCACTGTTTCAACCTTTGGCTCGAAAAGCTATATAGAAGAAACTACAATCTGTCCTCTTTCTGTACCTTTTTATGCAATTTAAATCTGATGCTCAGAGAAAAAGTTATGACGATTTTCCCCAGGTCACCTATTTGGAATGTAATTCAGGAGTCTGCAAAAAGACCAACTTCAGATCATATCTCCGCAAATATAGCGTGAAACGCTCTAAAATTTGGACCCGAGCTGCAGCGCGATGTCTTCTCAAATGGGTGATTTTTTCAACTTCTGAAACGTCGCAGAAAAAAGTTATAGCGAAAATGCCACGATGACCTGTTTGGAGCAGCGAAACCCTAGAATCCAAAGCTCTGATTTCAAATGTTATGTAACCAGCTCAAGAAAAAGATAAAAAAGATAGATCAACGCCTTAGAATTTAGCCTCTTTGAGGGGGAAACCTCCTTTACATTACATAAATGAACAATTCTTGGATGATTCAAATGACAAAACCTCCTTTCTATATATAGGAGTCTAAGGAGTCATAATATAACCCAGCCGACCTAACAATAATAATATAAGGCCACAAAAATAACATTAGAGGGATTCTATAGGGCACAACAATATTAATAAGGGGTACAAATACCATATTAATGGGGTAATCACTAGTATTATAGGGACCCAACATTGTTACAATGATGCCATCTTTCATTACATCTAATGTAATGGCTTCTTTGGTGATCATAATCCGGTCCCTTTGTTGCTATGAAAATTGAAATGCAAATCTCAATTGTTTCGGCTTTGAGATTTGCATGTCATCTTTGCTGTTTCAGCAACTACAAAAATAGTCTTTGCAACCTCCAAGCAGTTTCAGCAATGTGATCTGCACATCATTCTTTAACTGTTTCAACAACTAACAATTCAGTAATTAACTATGAAGATAGCATAATTATATGTAAAATAATTAAACATATAGTGATGAGAAGAAACATTGTGTACCTTTGGAATAATTGGGTTAAAACACTAACAAGGGCTTTAAATATAAGTCGAAAAGGATGACATCATGGCAAAATATGTAGTCAAAAAAGGACAATATGAGGTCCTAACAATAACCGAAAAAACTATCTAATGGGAAAGGAGATAGTATTCCACACTAATCACTAGGAACTACAGTAATTGTCGGCCGAGATTAAGTTATAGTATACCATGCATTAAAATTGTATGGGGTTTTTATAGTAGTTTCAATTAGTGATCAAGTATAAGAAGGGTAATGAATATAAGTTGGCTAACATGCTTTCAAAGAGACCCACATCAAATATGACGAATTTGGGAACTATGGTGCACATGGAGCCTTTCACACATGACGCATAAAGATAATAATGTACAAAGGATGAGGACTTCAAGGAAGTTCTTCAATAACTGTAAATATAGAGTCATGTGGATGATGGCTATAAAATATTTTACTATCATCTTTACAATGGTTTACTCCTCTAGGTTGGATAAGTCATGTGTCCCTATATGTGAGTGAATGTAGCTGATGAGGTAGGCTCACACCTCCAAGGTTGAAGGAAATTTTGCATAGGGAAGATAGTGGCAAAAATCTAGAGCCATGTGCACTATCTTAGGATGCAAGTACATGGTGCTAGGTTCATAACAAGGTGCATTCTACTCAAGGAGAAATGTGGGTGGCATTATATTCGATTGAATTTTATTCCGAAGATGAGCAAAGTAGCTATGGGTGGATAAAGGGAGAGATAAAATAGAGAGGGTTTATGCATTGTAGTATACAATAAGCTATAGGTCCCATTCTATTTTACTCACATCCATTTCCATTTAGAGAAAGAGAGAGCTAAGCAACCTTGCCTTCCATCTACATTTTCTCTTGTTAGGGTTTCCTACATTATATCTTGTGTTCATTGTGGTTTGTGAGACTCATTCATTGTTCTCTATTAAACATATTTTATCTATTGCATGCATAAAAATAACACAATAATCAAATAATCCAAAAATATGAGAAGTTAAACCTCATAATGTATATTTTGGATTTTCAAAGACAATTTGGTAGATATGTTGTGACAATTTGTCTAAAGAATTATCTTTGGCATTTTAAAGATCAAGGAGGATTGATAGGCCCCAAAAACTATATGCCCCACTTATAAAAGGGTTATATAATAATATGGGTATACAGTGTCATTTCATCTAACCAAACAAGCTATCCCATCCTCTAACAACTATCAAAACTTTCCACATACATCTTGGTGTAAAAAAAAATAAAAATTAGTCCAATAGTACCATAATCAGAGCAACTAATGATTAGTCTTTTCGTTTATGTACTTCCCTCAATGAGGCTAATCATGAAAAACCTTGAATATTTTATAAAGTGCATAGTCCTTGGCACAGTGTTAAATCGTAGGATCTAGCCCTATTTAGGAAAAGTAATCTTGGATCTAGCAATACCAAACACTATTTCAAATAATTTATATCATTCCTTTAATGAAAGGTATTATAAAAATTTCCATGCAACTAAGTAGTTATCAGTATATGCATACAACATGGTTTGAGAAAATAATGAAAAAACACATTCATCAACAAAGTTATCCTCTACAGTTAGAGCATTACCTTTGTTGGTACTCTAGATATGCAGTTTGCAAGAAAATTACCCTTGTCACGCTTATAAATGATGGCGATACTAAATTATTGTGATAAAAATAACCACCTAGTTACTCCATTGATAATGATAGGATTATTCATTAAGTAAAGATATATATGCATAAAAGTGGGATAAAATGCCTAAATTTATCAATAGAGTAAACACCATCAAGAAACTCATTTTCCATTTTTGTGTAGTTGAACTACATAGGGGTTTGTTTTTTTCTAATGTAGTTAATGACATATGTATTACGAACTTCTTTCTATCCCATTTTTCCTCCCATGACTACGATTGAAGTGTTCGATAAAAGTATGAAAACTAACCCAATCTTAGAACACGAGCATTAGAGACTTCTTACTTAAGAACTTAAAAAGCAAATTGGAAATCATTAGTAAAAAAAACACTACTAAAAAAACATTATATCCTTTATTGAAAGTAATGAAAATAAAGGATATGTAAGTTTACTAAGTTTTTTAATAAAATGATGATAGAACTTGACATGCCCCAAAAAACTATGTACGTATTTCAACGATTTTGTGATACAAATATTTTTTTTACTTTTACTTTAATGGGATCCATTTTGATATGAACAAGAGAAGTATGGTGGCAGAATCTATACCTTTTATGAGAAACTTATATAATTTTTCATTACTAAGGGAAATGTTAGTGTTTTTACATTGTTGGCCACTTTTCCAAATTAACAAGATCCTCTGAAATTTGTTATCATATATATATATATATCAACAAAATCACGAATGGGATTAGAAAAAAATTCAAGGACAACTCATTGAAGGGTAGGAGTATTACAAAACCCAAAGCGTAATACGTGATAAGTGCATGTCCTCTAATGGCATATAAAAGTCGTCTCATCCTTATCGTCATAATCTATTTTAATTTTTTTTTATTTTCCAAACCCATTAAGAAGTGACAAGAACATTTTCCTTGTTATGTTGTCAAAGATATTTGTTTATAAATATTAAACGGAAATGATCTTTATATGTGTCTTTATTTAGTTCTCTATATTCAACCTAGGTCCTCTTCTCACTAATTTAATCTAGAACTACCTCAAAAAGGTAGACCCACTAACTATAAGAAACATGGTAGATAAAGTTCACAATAATCAATTTATGCAATTCTTCCTTCACTATATTCATCAAGTCTACGTTCCTGTGATGTTTAGATAGGATCATATTTCATAAAACTATGGTCTATTCATGGATATGGTTCATTACCTTTCATATTTGTGTATTCCCATGAAAAATATGAAAAATATTCACTCTGATCATGTAAATGATGAACCAATTGATATTTTTGTGAATTTGTAAGATGGGTTAATATTCAAGGTTATTTTTGAACCAAATTTTATAAGAATGATAATGTGATTAGGGGAAACCAGGGACAAAAGATTTATGGGTAAGTTTCAAATGATGTTTGTTTGTCGAAGAATAAGTAATATATAATTTAGAAATTGAAAATTTGGGAAAGAGGATGTATTGGGATTATAAAGGAAACCACTACTTATGTCATTTTCGACACCATCTTTAAAGTATAGAAATTTCTTCATCTGTAAGGATATATTTAACACTTTTTTCATCGTTGGATTCATCTTTTATCTACATGAGTACTTAATACTATACACTAGGTATGGTGGGGTTATTGATATCTTTTATTTTTAAGGACTAAAGTCAATATCCTAAGGGCATGTCTATGTTCCCTCTGTGTCTCTTTAGAGGTTATACTCCTCTTTCACACACTTGTATTTTATATTAACTCAAAATGAGAAGCTAAAACTTTATCATTGTCACCTGTGAGTAGATAGGCCATTTTAAGGAAAGGAATGAAAAATAAAAACTAGGAATTTTATCCCATTGAAGATTCATTCCACGAGATATATCCATTCATATGTCATAAGGAACACATATTTGAAGTTATTATATAGAAATGAAATAAAGAAATGGTTCAGATATTTTAGAGAGATCTAAAATTATTATAGTCATTCAATATCATAAGTAGTAATAGTAAATCATTCAAGAGATATCAATACTTAATTAAAATTCAATGAAGCCACAAACGTCATGCACTCTTATAAATAACTCTTTGTGAGAGTCAAAAAATAATACTATGGACTTTAGGTTCAATTAGAGTAGGTGGCTAAAGTACTCTACGATATTCCTAATACTTCAATGTAACTTGAATGCATTCACCGTGAACAGATTTTGATGGGGCTATTTAGACCAATAAATAGTATATGGTATCTTGGCACAAAATAAAATGAATGCCATTTGGGATCAAGTTTACAAATGTATAAAACAATTAACAAAGTTGGATGATCTAAGATTAGACATAAAGAAATATGAATTACTTCAAATAAAATATAGAACACTCATAAATTGTAGAAGGATGACCGATGCAATGCATTCTCTCTCTTGTGCAACATCAAATGTTGGAGTATATATTGGGCTTCACATATGGCCTAAGCTAAATATTGGACCAACTATTCAATATTAACAACTTCATTTAAATATTTTTCAAACCACTTTTCAATATACGCTTTCATAGCTAGGACAATTATGTATTGTTTTACCCTTAGCGCACATATATCCTCCTATATAACCATTAAATATTAATGTAATTGCTAAATTATCAAAATTTGGTCTTCAATATTGTTAACAAATGTAAGGAACATTTTTTGATTTTTTCCTTAAGAAAATATGTTAGTTTTTTCAACTCTTAATAACATTCAAGTATATTTGTAGAACATAATTTGGATCTAGCATGGAATCTCTAATCATTCTCATCCTTGAATATATCTAAAAACTTCAATCTATTTAAATAAATAATAGTTTCTTCGGTCAAGAATCTTTATACAATTGGAAAAAACATCCTTTAACTTTTTGGTCCTAGCAAACCATCCTGCATTATTATCTTTTATTGGCTTCCTAGTCACATAACCTTGTTGGGTTTTCTAAAAGTGACTAAGGGTATAAATTAAAAGTGACTAAGTGTCCTTAAATCATTATTAGTAAGGTATACTCATATTCTAAGTACTTTCTTGAATAATTCAGTAAATGCAAAAATCCTTTGGGAAATATTTCTTAAATATAGGCATATATCCCACGGCTCTTCAATAATACTTAGTCACTTATTGATATTTTGCATTAGATAAGTCCTAGTGAGATTCAATAGCTTTGTTTCCTTCATGATTCAATTTGGTTTTTTTTAATGTGATTGTTGACATTGGTTTGATCTAGGTGGCTCCAGAAATACACACACGACAAAGAAGGCTCATGAAAGCTCGAAAATCAAATTGATCAGAATTATTTCAAACAAGGGCCAAAGTCAAGATCTTGTCTTCCTAATCACGGTGATGTGAAGGATTTGTCAAACCAAGTACGTATGTGAACGTTAGAAGCAATAAAAGTTTGGTTGACTTTGTGCTCATTGGGCAGGCTTAAGGAGGCCACAATTTGGACAGAACCCGGCCACCAGATTTCGGCCAACCTAGGCCAGATTCCAGGTGAATTTGTGGCCCGATTAATTTGTCTCCTTTCACCAAAACTCTGAATAATTTTAAAAGGCTGTATTTAAAAAGAAAAATTAAAAAATAAAAATAAAAATATGTGGTGGCAGGCCATCACCCCCGCCACCCTCATAACCATATCAAAAAATTTATATAATAATGGGGTGGGCGACCATGATCCCACCACCCCTAGAACTTCTCAACCAAACACCACGTCGGGTGGGTGGTCATGACCCTGCCACCCTAGGAACCACGCAGCCCCTTATATCAAATTCCGCCATAATAAAACAGGGCTGGTGGGAGTTGAATCCATGGCCAGGGGGAGGGCTGACCCCACCCATGTGGTGGCTCCATGATATAATGCCAACCGATAAGTCCAACCAACCCCACTATATGTGTGTACCAAACTTTAATACCATCAAACAAATGTGCCCCAATTAATTCAATGAAACAGAGGATTATGGGGCCGGGCTGCTCAATGCGCACCCTACCCCTAACCATAATGTTTGCAGTTGTAAAATGAATTAAAATGGAAGGGGCAGAGTTTGACCACCCGAACCCTCCTCAACTAATGCCTATTTTTATTACTGCACCAAACTAATTACATTGGAATATCCGCCTGGAGAAACTTATATAAACCTAGTTTTCTCAGTGGGGTGGGGGCGGGGGGATGGAGGAGGGCAAGAGCATGTATGAAAATCGATGTAGGTGGAACCATGACAACTATGGAAACAGGGAGTGGAACCATGATCCTTGAAATTTTCCCGAGGAGGTAATTTTTCTCCATGTCAGAATATAGTCAAGTTTATAGTCATTTTTCACAGTTTTCCGTAGGGATCGTAATGGCAAGGTCAGATTTGCCTTTTGAGTTGCAGATTTTCAGTCCACCTATGGAGTAGAATCTTTGAGGAATCTAATGGGAATCTAAAAGATTCCTTGAGCCTCAGTTTCTCAATTTTCTCAGAATTCAGAAACTTGACAGTCGATTTTGCACTATTCAGCACCACAAATCTGATGGTGCATTCAAATTTTTCATTTTCTCATTTTATTTTCCAGCCACTTTTCTAAGTGGAGTGTAGGTGTCAGCATTCATTGTGTGAGCAGTCATTCTATAAGATTCGATGTAGCTAGGTTGATGGTATGATGAGCTTCAGCAGTTTGACATTTGCTTCTTCAAATGGCCCTGGGTTGTGAGGTATATGCAGTGTGTTCATGTACTTCTTTTGCTATGCATTGTGCTACACAGATCCTTGTTTGATGTTTTATGTGGGATCTTATTTCTTACTCATTTTCGCGATTCAAGCTTGATGTGATGTAGAATCATTTGTGTGATGTATTTGTTGTCATGATTCGCCATGTTTTGTTTGAGATCCCTTTGTTGTATGTTGATGGGATACTCATGTCTCGCTATGCATGTTTACATTAAGATCCCTTTTATGCCACATTAGCAAGATGCTCATGATCATCATGCATGAGTTTATGTCATACTGATAGGAGTCCTTTTGACTGAGAGTTCTCGTAGAGGAACATCTCTTGGTGCCACTCCTACATGAGGGCATTTTCCTTGTATGATCACGACATCATCTCTTGTGTATGTCATCACTATTGACAACACTTAATATAGCGGCCTACACCATCTTGACACTGGGGTTCGGAGACATAGTCCCTCTTAGAAAAACTCCATTATCAATAGCTTATGTTTTTATGTTGCTGATGATTGTCATGTTCGTCTTCTTTACAGCATGCACATGTATTCATTTATGCTCTTTTAAAAATGAAATTTAACATATCACGAAATAAAAAGGTCTTGGAAGGGTCCTTTATCACACCTGGACCTGGATCAAGTGGCATCAGGGCAGTATTTGCGTTGATGTGAATTACAGTGTGAACAATGGAACGTGCATCGATAGAGGATGAAAAATCAATGTATGAGACCATGCTCAAAATTTCCAAAACAGTGGAGAAAATTTATGAAACTCTACAAAAAGAGATAGACGAAAAGGAGCAATTGCAGCTTCAGTTGCAAGTCACGGAAGAGGCCCTGGAGGCACTGAAGCGCAACAACCATAATCTTCCAACAGAGAATGTTGAATTGAAGATGCGTCTACATGAAGAGAAAGAGGAGAAACATAGTTTGCTATGACAACTACAAGCTAAGGACAAGGCCTTGGAAAAGTTGTAGCATGACCGATGTGAGGTAAAAAGTAATTCTCTGAATTCATGTATGTGTCCTGATGATGATTTTGTTGTTTTTTAAAATCATACCATAGCAATTGGCTCCAAGTTGTTGAAGAAAATGGGGTATGAAGGAAAAGGCTTGGGCCTTAATGGCCAAGGCATTTTCAACCCCATCAAAGTAGAAGAATTACCCCGTCAGGCAGGACTTGGTTATGTCAACAAGGAAGTTGGGGAATGCGCTGAGATAGCTAGCGAACCAACAATAGATGATGAGAAGCCCTCATCAATTCTTTCCAAATCGACAAAGCAGGTAAAAGATGTTGATTTCCTTACAATTTTGTCTTCACATAGTATGCGTTCTGTTGGATATTTGGAGATCCTAATTACAGGGACAAACATGAGGCTCCTTACCAAGAGGAGGCATGAGGAGGAAAAGGAACTTGGTGTTAATAACCAAGGCATAAATCAACCTTTGGAGGTTGTGCATAAACATCAATTTGTAGGCTTGAGATACACTGAGGGACAATGCTCGAAGGTCTCAGATTCTTTCGAGGCATCTTCAAAATAGTTGAGGAAATAGAATGATGGGAACACATCCCCATCATCCCATGGTAGTTTCCATTGTAGGGAAAGAGTTGAGGTGAGATCTCATCGCCATAATGACACCAGAGACAGCAAGGGAAGGTATAACCACTCTCAACATTCAAATGTTCATTTCGATTATAATCATGTTGTTAACAATGAACATAAATCATGGCATCGAAAAACATGTACCTTTTGTGGATTACATAACCATACATTTTCTAAGTGTTGCAAAAGAATGGAAACACACAAAAGGATGAGGTGTGGAAGAACCTCTCAAGAGTAGGTAAAGAAACATGTTAAGCAGATCTGGAGGAAGAAAACCTATTGCAGTGATTGCGATAGAAGTGGCCATCAAGGAGCCACTTGTTGGAGGATCCATCCAGAGCATTGCCTTAAAGAAAAAGTGTCGATGCATGAACCAAATGAAACAGTTGTTCGACAAGCAAAACCATCACAGGGCGATGACCTGTTCACCTTGATAAGTGAAAAATGGTTTCTAGATATGTTAACATTTCATGGTCGTACTTTTGTAAATCATTTGTTGAATTTTAAAATGCAAAAGTGATGATGTGTTTTCCATCACTTGTTAAGCAACAATGATGTCTGGTCTTGTTTTGTGTTGCATGATAAACTATGAAAGTGATGTCATGTTTCCATCACTTGTCAGAGAAAACAATAATGTTTGGCCTTATTATTGTAAATCATGTGTTGCAGTTATTAGGTTCCTATACCAATAGGAGTCATACTTTTGAATATCTAAGGTTAAGCCTTGTAATATTGTACATACCTTTGCTTTTTGCAAGATTTTTCCATATTATAAAAATTAAAAAATGTAAAGAGGGTATTTCCTAAAAGGTGGATCAAAGGACAAAAAGAATAAGAGAAGGTAAAAAAAATGAAAGAATATGAACCCCAAAAACGAAAAGACCATGAAAGTGTGCAAGTCTAAATGCCACTACTATTAACTTTTATGCATAATAATGATTGTGTGCAACTTTTTATTTATTTCACAATCAATGGTAATCAAACAGTTTAATCTTGGTTATTCTATGCTTTGAATTTCATGTTTATAGATTAGAGAATAAAATATGACCAAACAGTTCAATATTGGCAGATCATAGTTAGGTAGAGAAAATAAAAGGAGCTCATAAGCTTAATCTGAGCCCCTGGATTATATAAGGTTAGAATTAGATATATTTACTTTCCAAAAGAAAAATAGATGAATAAGGGTTTTCTAGCCTAAATGCACCCTAAGAAATGAAGAAAATATGTTAGAGGTAAGAAATGGGTAAGTAGAAGAAAGGTTGTTCAACTATCAAAATTACTTGGATCAAAGAACATACATCATGCTCATATAAATCTTTCAACATGTATGGTCAACTATGAAATCAAAGACAAAGGTTTACAAGTTCATATGGTTAACTCCCCCCATTCACTTTTCCCCTTTACTTACTAATTTCCTATCAACAATTATGTTCTAAGTACTTTTAACCCTACAAGTGAAAGAGGCTTAGAGCATTTATCTGACTTTTGGAGTGACTAGACCCTCGGCTAATGACTTCTAAATGCAAGTAATAGAATCCCCTTCAAAAACACATTTCCCCTTATTACCCTAAGAAAACCCCTTTTCCTAAAGTTTAAACTCTATTTACCTAAGGAAAAGTAACACCCCCCATGTAAATCACTTTCCGCACAAAAAACCCACAAAAGGCCTTTAATCCTAAGTTTAAGTCTAAATGTGCAATTGCATGCATTTGTCCTTTTCACTTAAGAAAAACCCCTCTTTGCTCTTTTCATATTAACTAACTAACTTTATTATATAACCCCTATTAACCCTTTTCTCGTAAATAATTAAATCCCTATCTAAATACCCCCACCCCTTGTTTTAAATAAAAACTATAGAAATTACCCCTTATCCCACTATAACCCTAGTTAGTCTACCTAACCCTGGTAAAACTAAGTTAATCCCGCATCGGCCTCACCCGACTCCATAATCCCTCTTTAAACCCATCTTGATTGCTTTAAACCTTTGATTTATTCCTAAACTAATTCGATATCGCCACAATAAAAACCCTGGGACCCCTTTCAATCCCCGTTTATTCCCCCCCTCACACAACTCTCCCACTCGACTACCGTCTAATGGAAATATTGTATATGCAAAGGCCCAAAGCCATATCGGTTGGGCCCGATGGGCTACCTTTACCCACCTAAGAAGGCAGTTTCCCCCCAACCCTCAATGGCTATGTGTCGCGCTATAACACACATCGAGTGACCCCTCCTCAAAACTGCCCACGCCTCTAAAGTGGTGTGACAACCCTCCAATACCACTTCCCCACCATTCTGATAAACCGCTTGTCCTCCATAAAAAAGAATTTTGCGCCATTTTTCAAAAGACTGCCCGTTAAAGTTTAGACCCCGGAAACCCATGTTTACTCAGCTTTCACTCGTTTTACATTGTGGATGTATGAAACCCTCCAGTACCACCCTGCGCCTCTACAATTCAATTTCCCCTCCAATTACGTCCAAAATGCTGCCCCGAGACCTTTTCCAGGCATTGCGTTGCAAATAGAGCCATCAAGCGCCCTTCATGCAGACAATTGTTTTCTTAAAATATTATTGAATTTTTCAGGTTATCAAACTACGATCAGAGCTTGGATAAATAGTTATGATACTAGTCAAAGAACCTGTTTACTCCAAGACTCATACCAGAAATGTGTTAAAAGACCAAATTTAGAAGAAGAAAACCAATTATAAATGCACAAAAGATGAACACCCTTACACACAGAGCTGAGAAGAAGACAAGGAACAGAGCAATGACAACTCAAAATAGAGCAACTAGACCAGAGATGCAAATGAATAAAACACACTAAAAATCGATCAAAATCCACTTCCAATTATTTATACACATAAAAAACATAAGAATTTACTGGTGAAACACAGTCAAAGGTAATTGTAACAGTGAAAGGAAGAAACACATAAAGGATAAAGAAAGGCCATCAGAGTGAAAGAGTATAAGTGACAAAGAGTATTGGATGAAAGACATAAGTAAATACAACCTCCAGTGTAAATGATTCAAACAAAAAGAGCATAAAGAGCTAAAATCAAACCATAAAATCCAGCAGTACCACAATAAAAGGGACAGCATGAAATAATTCATTAGCTGCCTCTATCTTCCTACGAGATGATATTTTCTATTTGCTAGATTAAATCTCAAATCAGTTTAAGATATTTGTAATAACACCTTAGTATAAATATTTCATAAATTGAAGTATGTAGGGTGGATTCTTAGACATTTCTATAGACTTCTTGATCGAAAGACTGTAAAAGCTATTAGAGCATTGACTGAGCCAACACACTGGATTAGTGAATAAAGACAAGATATTTCAAAGGATTCATGTGCAGAGTGAAGTGTATACAAGTATTTTCTCACGTTGTTGTTATCTCTTTAAGTTTTCATATTGTTGATCTAAATCTAGATGCCATAACTGGAACTATTATATCAGAATTTGTTTAATTACACTCTGCTATAACAGTTAAGCAAATATATATTTTCTACAAATAATCTAAGTTAAGGAATTCTTAATTGCTTCTTAGTTTAGGTTGTTTATTTTAATCTATAGCAAAGGATTCTTAATTGCCCTTTGTTTCCAATTACCCCCTGTTCTTCATTCCAATCCCAGTCTGAAAATTCTTAATTTCTCTCTCACCCTGGTTAAAACCTTTTCCATCCCTCTGGCCTAAAGACATGCATTCTACTCTACTATCTTGCCCTTTGAACATTCCCTTTAGTGAGTTGATCCAGTTCTTCTACCCTTCTTTTGACTCCATATTCCCAATGGACTAGTGACATCATTCTATCCATCTGCTTCAAGAACCCCACCACCCAATCTTTCATTACAAATAAAAAACCCTCTGAACATTAAGAACTAGCCTAAAATCCCATCAAAACAAAGCTAAATCATATAGAGAGAGCCCTCTCTGGATTTAGGTTGGCTAGAGCCTAAGCCTAAAAGTTGGTTTTTGGTTACCTCAGTCATTTTCTTTCTTCTGATAGCTTCTAGAGAAAATTCTAAGTGATAACATAGTGGCAACTCCACTGGAGAGCCAACAATTCCTCAGTCCTAATAAAGCTTTAAGAAATTTTCAATTTTGTATTTTAAGCCTCTCAAAGTCGTTTGTTAAAAGTTATATTGAAAAGTCTTACAAAAACAATTGAAATTTTGAAATTAAGGCTTCTCGGAAGACTCATTTTACTAGGGCTAATCCAAATCCCAATCCTCCCCTAGTAGTTGATAATCCCAACCTGATTTCAAGAAAATCCAAAAAAGAAGAAAGTCCAACTAGTCACACACCTTTAGTTAAAGCTAATTCATATCCTGATGAGTGATTGTTTTTAGAAGATATTCCTTTTGATGAGAAATTTGGTATTTCATTATTTAAAGCAAAGTCTGAAAGTGAAATATACGATACTATTCTAGACCCTGATTTCATTGCAGACCTTGAAGTCCAACAGGCCAACATATCCGTTGATGAGTATATTCTGAAATCTCCGCAAACGTCCATTACTACTACTACCCCTGAATTTTCTGAACAAATGTCAACTACTTTAAGTTCACCATTATTCCCTTCAACTTTAGTACCTCCTGAATCCCATTCTAGACCACCATTTACACCTTCACTCCCTCACCAGCCTATCATCACTCATTCACCACCTATTAGTCCTATTTCTTCATCCACTGCTGAATTAATCCCAATTATATCAACCCCACAACTTATCCCATCCCAATCAACAGCAATGGTAAATAGATATGCTCCTCTTGTTTTACCTGCCCAACATCATGCTATGCCTACAGATTATTAGAGTAAGATTCCATTGTTTAATTCTATTAGTCAGTACACTGCCCAATAGCATGTAAACAAGATCTCTAACTTCTTTTAAATACATGAATTAGATGATGCTGATGTCCAAATGAGACTCTTTACCCAATCTTTAACAAGTGATGTCAAGAAGTGGTTTAAAGCCTTCCCTACCAATCACATAGCAGACCTAGCAAACTTCCAAAAGTTGTTTATTGATAGGTGGGAAAAGAAAAAGGATTCCTTACAAATCCTTTGAGAATATTAGGAGAGGACCTAATGAAACAATTCAAGATTATTGCACTAGATTCAATGGTATATATAATGCAATCCCAGTTAACCTTAGACCCCACCTGACTTAGCCTTAATAAAGTTCCTTGATGGTTTTGATACTGATATGTCATGCCAACTTAGGGAAAGAAACCCCCTTACTTTAGAAGAAATGTAGTGTAGATGTCAGTGTAGAAGCAAATTTGTTAGCTAAAAGGGCTAGAATTAGAAATGAAAAAAGACCTGCTAAGGAAGAAACTTCACCATCTGATCTAAAAATAGATAACTTGGCTAAAAGCATGCAAATACTAATGGAGAGAATAGGTAACATGGAAAGGATACCCCAATGGGATAACAAACAAGCACCTCCAATTAGAAACCAAATTTCAGAAACAACCAAAACACAGGGAAAAATGGACCAAATTAGAACATAAGGCCTCCTTTTCAAGAAAATTATGTAGAAACATCCAATCCATAAAATCTAGAGCATGATACAAAAATTAAATTAATGGGAGTAAATGATGAAGACATTGTTTTTCTAACCCAAGATGAGCAAGAACTATATATGTTGCACCAACTACACGTATAGTCTGGTGAATCATTTGATTATAAACAAGGATATGACGCTACTAGTTTCGAAGTTCACAAGTAACATAATCTAAGAAGCAAAAGGAATTTGGATGTCCCTGACCAAACAAAGAAAACAACACAAAATCAGCCCAAAAAGATAAAAGAAACCCATGTTTCAAAGGTCCTTCAAATTCTCCCTAGGCAGAACCCAAATCGTTCTGGCCCCACAATTGTAGATATAACCTCTGATCAACCTTTTGTTGATCAACCGTCCACTTCAATTCCACTTCTAAATCCACAGAAAGAGATCCCCAATAAAGAAAAAGAAAACAATCATACTCAAATCCCTGTTGTTAAAACTCCAAACCATCAATCAGAAAAAGCCTCTTTTCCTTTCAATGTGGGAGTAGAGATAGCTAAGCTAAAGATTCCAGTCCCTTTAACAGAACTAATCAAGAATGAACCTTACAAATCAAAGATAAATTAGACCTTAAACTTTGCTAAAAATGAAGATTCAGTTAGCTTGTTTGATGATAAACCAGAACTTATATTTGGTCCTAATGTCAATGGCAAACCATTAGAAGGAAGAGTTCCACCTTTTTATATAAGCCTTAGTATCCATGACAAGATTCTACACAATGGAATGTTGGATTCTGGAGCCTCTCACAATTTAATTCCCAAATTAGTAATGGAAAAGTTGAACGTAGACATAACAAGGCCTTATAAAGACTTATTCTCATTTAACTCTACTCAAGTAAATGTCTACAATTAATCAAAGACCTTTGCGTTACCTTAGTCCAATATCCTACCAAAAGCATCCTGATGGACACTGTAGTTGCTGACATCCCACTGAAGTATGGCATGTTGTTATCAAGATCATGGGGAGCCAAACTTTAGGGATCTCTTCAACTAGATATGTCTTATTCAACAATTTCTTTTTTTGGACAACCTAAGAAACTATACCGAGAAACCTTAATGAAATATATGGTAAGTAGCCAGGATTAACCTCAAAACTTTCCCATCTACTCCATACACTCAGATATTAACTCTTTTATTTTGTATAATGCTGATCAAACTCAAGAAACACTTTTAAAAAGTATTGATACAGAACCAAAAGAAATGGCAATGTCTATACTATATGAGACGAATCAGACTACAGAGCTATTCAATGAACAAGAAGGTCTAATTGCTTTGAATGATGAAGAGTTTGTTCCACCAGATGGTGAAAACTAGGATCATGAGATCTTATGGCATTTAGAGTTTGATGGATCAGTAAATAGGTTAGGAGCAGGAGCAAGAGTGTGGATATATAACTTAGAAAATAATTATTCAGAAGGCCATGCATATAGACTAAATTCTAAATGTACAAATAATATAGCTGAATATGAAGCATTAATTTTAGGTCTTAAGTTAGTTAGGAATTTAGGACCCAAAATAGTTTCTATTATGGGAGACTCTTAATTAATTGTGAAATAGATAGATGTTGTGTATATGACTAAAGACCCTAGATTAAGTTGCTATAGAGATATTGTTGTAGAAATACTAAATACTTTCTTAGAAACAAAACTTGCAGTCATCCCTAGGAAACATAACATGAAAGGCCATAGTTTAGCAATGTTTGGCAGCACTTGTAAATCACCCTTCCAACCTAATTATCTGTACACTGCTGAAGTTAGGCACAGACTTGCAATTCCTGATAATTTGAAGAACTAGAAAATATTTACTAATGATAAACATATAAATAGCTTTTTACTTTCAGAAGAAAAAATTGTAAATAATAACATAGATATTGATACATCCATACATCCTTACTCTAAGGATAAAATAGAAATAAATAAAATAGAAGATGATAAAATAAATAGACTTGACCTAATTAAATTTAACAAATCAGATGTAGATGACCTAGAGCTAATGGAAATTAATGAAATGATCAATGAAGAAACTGAAGTAATTGATCTTAACGATAACTTCTTACCAAAGGGATTAACCCCTCTGGATGATTTATTTGATTCAAATGATGTTCCTAGGAAACCTAAATGGAACCATTAAGATATCACATTGAGGAATCCAACATAGGAACTAATCAAAGTCCTAAAATGATCAAACTTTCAAAATCATTACCTCCAACTGATAAAGTAAAATACATTGAACTGTTGAAATAATTTAAGGATATTTTTTCTTTGATTTACAAGGACCTTATATCCTATGACACCAACATCATCCAGAACACTATGCCTATAAAATAAAATCAAAAGCCTTTAAAAAAAAAACTAAGAAGGATTAATCATGTCTTATTTCTTGCTATAGAAAAAGAAATTCAAAGGATGTATAATGCTAAAATAATTGCACCAATCAGATTCTCTGATTGGGATCAAACTTAGTGCCAAATAGGAAGAAAATCGATTATATTAGACTCTGTGTGGATCTTAGAAACCTCAGTAATGTATCATTGAAAGACAATTACCCTCTCCCAAAGATGGATCACATTTTGCAGAGAGTAGTTTTTTTAACCAGAATCTCATTGTTGGATGGGTTTTCTAGTTATAATCAAATCTTAGTTTATCCTGATGACCAACCCAAAACTGCTTTTACTACTCCTTGGGGCACTTTTATGTATGTGAAAATGCCTTTTGGGCTAATGAATGCAGGAGCTATTTTTTAGAGGGCTATGGATATATCCTTTGCTAAAGAAATTCATGATTTCCTTGTGATATATCTAGATGACATTACTGTGTTTTCAAATTCTAACAATCAACATTTAGATCATCTATTAAGGCAAGCCTTTATTAAAAGCAGGAAGTATGGAATCTCCTTGAACCCCAAAAAGTCCTTGTTTGGGTTAGAGGAAGGAAAGTTATTAGGTCACATAATCTCTAAAGATGGTATAATAATAGACCCAGCAATAATAGAAGCCATCTTACAAATAAGACAGTAAAGAAACATTAGAGAATTACAAGCTTTCTTAGGAAAAATCAATTTTCTTAGCAGATTTATATCTAACCTAGCATAATTAACTAGATCACTTAAGAATATGCTGAAAAAAGACTCCACAATAAAAACATTGTTGAGGCTAAAAAATCCTTTGAAGACATTAAACTAACCTTAACTAAAACACTAGTACTAATAAGTCCCAAGTTTGATAGAGATTTCATTTTATTTTCATTTTCTTCTGAGCACACAATAGTTGCAGTCCTATTACAGAAAATTGACCAGGGCTATGAACAACCCATTTCTTTCTTTAGCAAATCCCTGAGAGATGTCCTTTTGAAATACAATATAATGGAAAACAGGCCTTGGCTTTGCTCAAAGCCATTGAATATTTTAGGGTATACATCCTAACTCAGTGTGGTCCTGATGGAAAGAGGGGAAACTGGATTGCTACCATATTAGAGTATGATATACAGATTAAGCCAACATAGCTAATCAAGGGCTCATGTTTAGCCAAGCTCATGGTTGAATCAAACTGTCAAGACTTGGATATTAACTTTAGGAGTCGTCTAACGAGGTGGAGGAATTGCCCAAACGACCAAAAGTAGCTGAAATCTGGGTAAAAAAACTTCAAAAAAATTGTAGAGACAGTGTTTGAACCATGTTTTTGATGGTGAAAATGGATTTAGCACCATAGAAAACGTGTAGGACACCTAAAATTTTGAAATTTAACAACTATAACTTGGATTTATAAAAATCTTTGCTGGATTTTCTTCAAATATGAATGGAATTTCCATAATTTTCTGGGCAATTGCTCTGGGTAGTTAGAATACAACATTAGATTTATTGCAGCAATAGATAATGAAGAGGAGATGATGACTCCACTAATCAGTCAAGCCTTTCTTGAATTGCCATGATATGCTGATATTTGTTATCTTTTACTTAGTTTACAAGCTCCTCCTAAATTATCTAAGACTAAAAGTAGGTTTTTAAAGATGAAATCCTTAAGATTTTGTATATTAGACAATGTTTTGTTTTGGAGAGACCATGAAGGTATTCTTCTCAATTTATTATTAAAATAAGAAGCTGACAAAGTTTTAGAAGAGTTTCATGCAGGTGACTGTGGAGGACACCCTTACTAGAAGACTAAAATAGATAAAATCCTTAGAGCTAGTTTCTACTAGCCTACCTTGTTTGCTAATGTCAAGAAATATGTGACCTCCTATCACAAGTGTCAAATTTTTTAGGGGAGGAAAAATTTATTACCATTAACCCTCAAGCCAATCTCTGCTAAAATACCTTTTCATCAATGGGGTCCAGACTTCACTGGTGAAATTCACCCACCCTCCTCTGCCCAACAGAAATGGATCCTTACTGCCATTGACTACTTTACAAAATGGATAAAGGACATGCCTTCAAGGCAAGCCACAAGTAATATCATCATAACCTTCCTTGGAACCAATATTCTATCTAGATTTGGATGTCCAATGAAGCTCATTACCAACAGTAGTCTTTAAATCCAAAAGAATGGTAGATTTCTGCAATAAATACCATATTACCCTTGGCCATTCCACAACATATTACCCACAAGGTAATCGATTGGCTGAATCCTCAAACAAAATGCTAGTAAATATCATCAAGAAGTTACCAGAGGACAATAAGAAAACCTGGAATACAAATCTATTCAATGTCTTATGGGTAGACAGATTGACTACTAAGAAATCAACTGGTACTTCTCCTTATCAGCTAGTTTATGGAATGGAAGTTGTCTTTCCATCCTCTTTGGGAGTGCCAGTAATGAAGATACTTCAAGAAATACAGGTTGAACCAAATAGTATCCAAAGAATAATCAACCAAACCATACATCTACAACAAACAAGAGAAGAGGTTTATGTCAAATCTCAAGTTGTGCAAGAAAAGATAAACAAGATTTTTTATCAAAGAACCAAGGCTGATGACTTCTACATTGGTGACAAAGTGCTAAAGTGGGACTTAAGATGGGAAGATAAAGGAAAACATGGGAAATTTGAATTCCTATGGAAAGGTCCCTATGTCATTTATGCTTATAGCGCAAGTAATGCTTTATTCTTAAGAGAAATTGATGGTACAGATGCAGAAGGTGGGCCAGTGAATGGTCGAATGCTGAAACATTACTTTGAACCAAATTACGAATTTTTATTTGTATATATTATATATTCAAAAGAGTTTGGATTGGATAATGATATTTGAGGTTGAAGCCTGAAGAGAAGGCTCTAAGCTTTAAATAATTCACTATCATAAGTATCAATAATGCAAATTTATAGAAGGAAACTTTGCAAGGCAACATCAACAACAATTCAAAGGCTACTGATCTACAAAGTTCTTGACATTTCACAAGGAAATGCCATCCCCAAGTGTAGCCACTATTAGATTCCTATACCAATAGGAGTCATAATTTTGAATATCTAAGGTTAAGCCTTGTAATATTGTACATACCTTTGCTTTCTACAAATGTTTTCCATATTATAAAAATTAAGAAATGTAAAGAGGGTATGTCCTAAAAGATAAATCAAAGGACAAAAAGAATAAGAGAAGGTCAAAAAAATGAAAGAATATGAACCCCAAAAACAAAAAGACCATGAAAGTGTGCAAGTCTAAATTCTACTACTATTTACTTTTATGCATAATAATGATTGTGTGCAACTTGTTATTCATGCCACAATCCATGGTAATCAAACAGTTTAATCTTAGTCATTCCATGCTTTGAATTTCATGTTTATAGATTAGAGAGTAAAATCTGACCAAACAGTTCAATCTTGGCAGATCATAGTTAGGTAGAGAAAACAAAAGGAGCTCATAAACTTAATATAAGCCCTTGGATGATATGAGATTAGAATTGGATAGATTTACTTCACAAAAGAAAAATAGATGAATAAGGGTTTGCTAGCCTAAACGCAACCTAAGAAATGAAGAAAATATGTTAGAGGTAAGAAATGGGTATGTACAAGAAAGGTTGAACTACCAAAGTTACTTGGATCAAAGAACATGCATCATGATTATATACATATTTCAACATGTATGGTAAACTATGAAAGCAAAGACAAAGGTTTACAAGTTCATATGATTAACTCCCCCCAATTCACTTTTTCCCTTTACTTACTAATTTCCCATCAACAATTATCTTCTAAGTACTTTTAACCCTACAAGTTAAAGAGGCTCAGAGCATTTCTATGACTTTTGGAGGGGTCGGGCCCTCGGCTAATGACTTATGGATGCAAGTACTAGAATCCCATTAAAAAACACATTTCCCCTTCATACAAGCCATTTCCCCTCATTACCCTAAGAAAACTCATTTTCCTAAGGTTTAAACTCTATTTACCTAAGGAAAAGTAATACCCCCTTGTAAATCATTTTCCGCATAAAAAATCCACAAAAGGCTTTTAATTCTAAGTTTAAGTCTAAATGCAGAATCACATGAATTTTCCCTTTTCACTTAAGAAAAATCCCTCTCTTCTCTTTTCATATTAACTAACTAACTTTATTATATAACCCCTATTAACCCTTTTCTCGTAAATAATTAAATCCCTATCTAAATACCCCCCTCCCTAGTTTTAAATAAAAACGATAGAAATTACCCCTTATCCCGCTATAACCCTATTTAGTCTACCTAACCCCGTTAAAAATAAATTATCCCACATCATCCTCACTCGACTCCCTAATCCCTCATTAAACCTGGCCCGATCACTTTAAACTTGTGATTTATTCCTAAACTAATCCCATACCAATGCAATTAAAACCGTAGGCCCCCCTTCAATCCCCGTTCATTCCCCCTGGCGTAGCTCTCCCACCTGACTACCATTGTATCTCAATCCCATAGATCCAATGGCCCAAAGCCATATCAGTTGAGCTCGATGGACTGCCTTTACCCACCCAATAAGGCGGTTTTCCACCGATCCCTGATGGCTATGTGTCACGCCCTAACACACATCAGGTCACCCCTCCTTAAAACTACCCATGCCTCTAAAGTGGTGCGACGTCCCTCCAATACCACTTCCCTGTCATTCTAATAAACTTATTGTCCTCCGTAAAAATGAATTTTGCACCATTTTTCAAAAGTCTTCCTGTTAAAGTTTAAACCCCAAAAACCCATGTTTTCTCACCTTTCGCCCATTTTATAGTGTAGACCTATGAAACCCTCCATCGCCACCCTGCACCTCTATGATTCAATTTCCCCTCCAATTACATCCAAAATGTTGCCCCAAGACCTTTTCCAGGCATCCCATTGCAAATAGATCCATCAGGCACCCTTCATGTAGACAATTGTTTTCTTAAAATATTATTGAATTTTTCAGGTTATCAGACTACGATCAGAGCTTGGATAAACAGTTCTGATACTAGTCAAAGAACCTATTTATTTCAAGGCTCAGACCAAAAACATGTTAAAATACCAAATTCAGAAGAAGAAGACCAGTTATACATGCACACAATATGAAGCACCTTACATGCGGAGCTGAGAAGATGTCAAGGAACAAACTAGTGACAGTTCAAAATAGAGCAACTAGACCAAAGATGAAAATGAATAAAAACACATTGAAACTTGATCAAAATCCACTTCTGATTACTCATACACATAAAAAACATAAGAATTTATTGGTGAAACACACAGTAGAAGGTAAATTATAACAGTGAAAGGAAGAAACATAGAAGGGTTAAAGGCAAGCCATTAGAGTGAAAGAGTATCAGTGACAGAGAGTATCAAATGAAAGACACAAGTAAATACAACCTCTAGTGTAGATGATTCAAATATCAAGAGCATAAAGAGCTAAAAGCAAACCATAAAAGCCAGTAGTACCACAATAAAAGGGACAACATGAAATAGTTCATTAGCTGCCTCTATCTTCCTGCGAGAAGATCTTTTCTATTTCCTAGATTAAATCTCAAATCAATTTTAGATATTTGTAATAACACCTTAGTATAAATATTTCATAAATTGAAGTATGTAGGGTCGATTCTTAGACATTTCTATAGACTTCTTGATCAAAAGACTGTAAAATCTATTAGAGCATTGATTGAGCTAGCACGTTGGATTGGTGAATAAAGACAAGATATTTCAAAGGATTCATGTGCAGAGCGAAGTGTAGACAAGTATTTTCTCACATTGTTATTATCTCTTTAAGTTTTCATACTAGTGATCTAAATATGGATGTCATAACTAGAAGTATTATATCAAAATTTGTTTAATTACTCTCTGTTATAATAGTCAGGCAAATATATGTTTTCTACAAATAATCTAAGTCAAGGAATTCTTAGTTGCTCCTTAGTTCATGTTGTTTCTTTTAATCTATAGCAAAGGATTCTTAATTGCCCTTTATTTTTGATTACCCCCCCCCCCCTCGTTCTTCGTTTCAATCTCGGACTGAGAATTCTTAATTGCTCTCTCACCCTAGTTAAAACCTTTTCCATCCCTCTAGCATAAAGACATGCATTCTACTATGCTATCTTGCCCTTTGACTATTCCCTTTAGTGAGTTGATCCAGCTCTGCTACCATTCTTTTGACTCCATATGCCCAATGCTCTAGAGACATCATTCTATCCATATGTTTCAAGAACCCCACCACCCAATATTTCATTACAAATCAAAAACCCCTGAACCTTAAGAACTAGCCTAAAATCGCAGCAAAACAAAGCTAAATCATATAGAGAGAGCCCTTTCTAGATTTAGGTTGGCTAGATCCAAAGCCTAAAAGTTGGTTTGTGGTTACCTCTATCATTTTCTTTATTCTAATAACTTATAAAGAAAATTCTGAGTGATAACAATAGTGATGATGAGTTTTCCATCACTTGTTGAAGCAACAATAATATGTTTGCCTTGTTTTCGTAGCAAGGGTATTGTGTCCATCTTGTTGTAAACTTGGCCACCGAGTATGTGCTATAAACTAGTGGCAAGTGGTGGATGCTTGGGTCGTTAGTTGGTCAGTTAAGTCAAGCATGTAATTTTCAAAATAATGTACTACATATTGCAGGTGGCAACTCATTTCTTAAGGCTTCGAAGAAAAAAGGTGAAGGAGATGGAAGCGAGACCTTTCAAGACGCTTGTGATGTGGACAAGGTACAGAGAAGTTGTAGATTATTTTTCATGCTTTTGGAGGACCAAAATCTCCTTAGTGGGGATGATTGATCCAAGTGGCTCCAAAAACACACACAGGACAAAGACAGCTCATGAAAGCTTGAAAATCAAAGTGATTAGAATGATTTCAAATGAGGACCAAAGCGAAGATCTCATCGTCCTGATCGCAGTGATGTGAATGGTTGGTCAAACTGAGTCTGTATGTGAAAGTTAGATGTAGTCAAAATTTAGTTGACTTTTTGGTGACTAGGCAGGCTTAAGGAGGTCACAATTTGGATAGAACCCAGCCACCAGATTTCGGCCAACCTAGGCAAAATTCTAGGTGAATTTGTGGTCCGGTTAATTTGTCTCCTTCGGCCTACATACCGAATAATTTTAAAGGACAATATTTAAAAAAATAAAAATAAAAAATAAAATGTGTGGGGGTGAGCCACCACCCCCGCTACCCCTCATACCCATATAAAAAAAATTATATAACAATGGGGCGGTTGGCCATGACCCCACCGCCCCCAGAAATGTTCAACCAAACACCACGTGGGGTGGGCGACCATGACCCTGCCACCCCAAGGACCATGCAGTGCCTTACCATATCAAATGCCACCATAATAAAATGGGGCCGGTGGGGGTGGAACCCACAACTGGAAGGGGGGCCGGCCCCACCCACGCGGCAGCCCCACAATATATTGGCAACCCATAAGTCCAACCAACCCCATCAAATGTGTGTACAACCTTTAATACCATCAAACAGACACACCCTAATTAATTCAATGAAACAGATGATTATGCGGCAGAGCCACTCAATGCAGACCTAACCCCCATACATAATGTTTGCAGTTGTAAAATGAATTAAAATGGGAGGGGTGGGGTTTGACCACCCGACTCCTCCTTTACTAATTCCTATTTTTACCACTCCACCAAACTAATTACATTGGAATATCCGCCCAGAGAAAATTATATAAACCCAGTTTTCTCATTTGGGGGGAGATGGAGGAGGGTAGGAGTGCATATGCAAATTGATGCAAGTGGAACCATGAATGCTGTAGAAACAGGGAGCGGAACCATGATCCTTGAAATTTTCCCGAGGAGGTAATTTTTCTCCATGTCAGAATATAGTCAAGTTTATAGTCGTTTTTCATGGTTTTCTGCAGGGATTGCAATGACGAGGTCAAATTCACCTTTTGAGTTGCAGATTTCTAGTCATCCCATGGAGCAAAATCTTTGAAGAATCTAGGGAGAATCTAAAAGAATCCTTGAGCCCAAGATTCTCAATTTTCTCAGAATTTAGAAATTTGACAGTCGATTTTCACTATTCGATGCCACAAATCTAATGGTGCATTAAGACTTTTCATTTTCTCATTTTAATTTCTAGCCACTCTTCTAAGTGGAGTGCAGGTGTCAGCATTTAGCGTGCGAGAAATCATTCCATGAGATTCGATAGAGCAAGGTTGATGGTACGACCAACTTCAGCAGTTTGACATCCGCTTATTCAAATGGCCCCTGGTTGTGAAGTATATGCAGTGTGTTCATGTACTTCTTTTTCTATGCATTGTGCTGCATAGATCCCTATTTGATGTTTGATGTGGGATCTTGTTTCTTACTCATTTTCATGATTCCTGCTTGATGTGATGCAGAATCATCTGCGTGATGTATTTGTTGTCATGATTCTCCATGTCTTGTTTGAGATCACTTTGTTGTATGTTGATGGGATACTTGTGTGTCTCTATGCATGTTTTCATTGAGATCCCTTTTATGCCACGTTGGTAGGATGCTCATGATCATCATGCATGAGTTTATGTCATACTGATAGGAGTCCTTTTGACTAAGAGTTCCTATAGCAGAATATCTCTTGGTGCCACTCCTGCGTGAGGGCATTTTTCTTGTATGATCACGACATCATCTCTTGTGTACATCATCACTATTGAAAAAACTTAATGCAATGGCCTACACCATCTTAACACTGAGGCCCGGAGACATAGTCCCTCCTAGGCGAACTCCATTATCAACAACTTATGTTTTTATGCTGCTGATGATTGTCATGTTCCTTTTCTTTATAGCATGCACATGTATTCATTTATGCTCTTTTAAAAATTAAATTTAACACATCACGAAAGAAAAATTTCTTGGAAGGGTCCTTTGTCACACCCAGACTTGGATCATGTTTCTGGCACAACAACTGCCAAAGGGGAGTTGAATAAATGTCTAGGATTGATATATTCTACAAGCACATTGGTATTACTTTTCAATTGCATGTTCTAAATTTATTTCCTTGATCTAGATTGAGAGAATTCATCCCCTAAAGTCATATCCAGTTTAGGATGTCTAGTTGATCCAACTCATGATACATCTACTTTTGACCTTAATTATTTTGTTACGTTATTATTTCTATTGCAACTTCTCAATTTGTAGCATTGTATAATCGTTATCATAATGAGAATTATGCATAGTCAATTATTTTTATTGAAAAATGGTTTGCTCATATGCATCTAATTATTCTACTATTCTTTAAATTTCTACTAAGCATAATGTTACCTAGTCAGGGAATGTATCGTTATTTACATCCATGTCCGTGGGTCCTTTTTCTTTTTGACTAGGTTTTAATGGCCTACATGGCTAGCAGGGAGGTGGAGTATGGGCTTCCTAAATGGAGCACAAGACCATACCTCCTTTGTATTTCCTTATGGGTTATGTTTTTTGATCAACATGCAAGGGTCGTGAGGTGGTCATTGGGAGGAAAAGAGTTGATGGAAAAGGGAGGGGAATATATTCATCGGGAGAGCATCACTCACATGTTTGCATATAACCTTGTTATATGCACATCTAAGAAAATAATAATTGCACACTAAGAACACGTATGGTTGATCAAGGTTAGAATCATAAGCCTAGGTTGTGGGATGTCAGTTTTGTATAACGAGTTAGGTGTACAAGGATTTGCAAGTAGACTTGTCAAAAAGAAGGAGAATGAAAGAATAAGTGGTGGAATTAGGGAGGGAGCAAGATGGGAAGGATGGTTAAAGAGGAAGAACAAGTGGAGACATTGTGCCTTCTATAATTTTATGAGGTGCAACAGGTGGAATGGTATGTACTCTAGATCTGTAATTTGAGGAGGGAAATATTTATGTATTTATGATAGCTATGTGGTTAGAAGATGGATGTCAGTTATCTATACAATTGTGGGTGAGAAACTGGAGACACTAGAGTGTATAATCATGAAGGTAGTCTCTAGATTTGTGGGTGATTTATTGATTGACATTTATTATGAATTTTATTTTACTATGTATCTGACTCGAGTTTTCCATGCATTATGAACCAAATGAAGCCCCTAGTGGTATCTACCCTTTCAGTAACACCTGTGGGATAGGAAATTTTTCACCCGAGGAATCTAATGGGGAGATTTAAGGACCATGCTTCTATCAGAAGGGGATTGGATTCTAATGGACATAATTTTCTAATAGGGGTCGTGCCCTAAAGACTTAGACATAGAGTTTTACATTCTCAAGGCACACGTAATATACTATTTACGCTAGAGTTCAACATAGCCACAAAAAACTTAAGAAAAAAAGAAAAGAAATGGGTCTCTAAATCCTTCAAAAGAGTTAATAGTTCACCCACATAATATTCTCGATTGAATACATATTTCACATTAGTATTCTATCCATGCATAAGCCTGACTACATAACTAATTCATAAGCATTCTAAAAACAAGCATAATCATCCTCAAGAATTATAAACATACTAACAAGCATAGAAACAAGCATGAATTTGCAACCACATTACACCATTCAATGACAAAATAACACATAATTAGTTCAATGCATGTTTCTTTAACTCATGGCAACGTATCATAGATCAAAGAGCTAGTTCTCTATGTTCTCTCAACTCATGAGCCTAATGGTCTCACTCGCACACAAAAATATAATGCTACCTAATTGACACCCCAAAAACCCTAGCTAAAATGTCTTTGATGCACATCCCAAATATGGAATTAAACAAAAAAGAGTCGAACATAATAGAATCCTCTCAAACCCTTAGTAGCCATAGGGAAAACCTAACTAACAAACTCTCTATCTACTTCACTCTTGCCATGTAGGATCCATTATTAAATGAGTGTCTACACCCAAGAAATTCTTCAATGAAAACAATTTTCCCACAAATACTCTGTAATTTACCATATTTTAACATCATATATTTTTGACTCATTCTTCAATTTGAATTGGTTCTTTCCTGCCAATTCTGTTATCCTGCACACACTTCCCTCATCTACATAATGTCCTTGCACACTGCACTCCACATATCCTTTTTCTCCATGCAACCTAATAATTCCCAAGTACCTCCAATAATCCCCCAACACACACCTGTGGCTCATCCCTAGCTACTCATCCCTCCTTCTATATCTAGTGATTTCAAGGATATTATTACTCTTACATTATAATGTGCTTCTAAAGGTGGCCATGCTTCCTCACTATCTTTAAACTCCATCTGTGTGTGGAGTGTTTTACCACACACCTCCTCCTTTCTTGCATAATTCTTCTCCCTTAATATCACCTATTAACACACCATCCTTTTTGAACTTCCTAAGCACCTTATAGGAAAAAAATTGGATATCGAGATGGGTGGATTGATCCATGTTCTTTGAAATCCTAAGTCCCCTTTTTCTCATAGAGGTGTCATATTCCTTCATTTTGTCATCCATCTTCTTGGATGATTCTAGAAAAAGGGTCATAACATCCTTATCGCTAGATGACAACCCTATTTTCTCTTGGATTATCTTCATAGTAATATCGATAGCTCCATCTAACCATACCTATCCTCCATGGACATAATTAAACAAAATCCTACTTAGTGTTTAATTTGTTCATTGTGATAGAAGTGGGGAATCTCTGTCTAATTAGGGATCCCAATGTTCTTTAACTCAATTTCCCTTGCAATTGTGTATGTGATTTTATATCAAAATACTCCAAGATCCCCATAAGTTGGCTCTATTACACAAGATCATGATTGGAATACTTCATTTTTCATATTGTATACATTGTTACTTGTTTCAAAACTCCTTGAGGGAGGCCTGGCAAGATATCCAAGCATTTCATATCTTTACTTCAACCAAAAAGGAATCTTGTGCACAAGCTGGCATATAGCTCAATCTCAGCCTACATCCCCTTGGGTGAGATAATGATTGATTACTTCGTAACTCCTTGGGGATGAAATGAGGCTTTTGGAAGCTCACTCTGGGTTTTGAGACGAGATTGTATTGACTCTTTCTTCTGACTATGAAGGGACAAAAGGGTTCTTTTTCTAAGTCCTATGCGTGGAGAATGTTCCTACAAATTTCCCCATAAGTTTACTTTCCTAAAGAGTAATCCCTAATGGTGTCTTTGCAGGCTCATTGTGCCTCCTTCCATTACTCAAACATTGCTAATCTATTCACATATCATCCTATGATCCCTATATTTCCTGTGACCAATGGTTTATTCTTGGAATGCTATCACAAGGTTAGCAAAAGAAAAATTTCCATTCTAACACCTACAATAAATAGGTCTACCAAATAACATCGATAATCTTGCCAAACATCATGTCCTTGTAAATATGGATGATTTCTCAGACTGTAACTTTTCTATATGTCGATCAATGAGCTACAAGCCTCTCTGCACCCCAATACACTTCACTTCACCCACTTCCTGAGAATTCAACTCACGTACCTTGCCACATTAAATTGTATGACAACATTAATGTGTCACTTATTGGTACATTATATATATATATATATATATAATATATATATATATATATATATATATATATACATACATACATACCCCATCACTGCATGGTTCCATGTCCCGTGACAAGTTGGTATATATTGCTCTAATGCCATTAGAACACTCCTTATCAGTATAGTGCTATCATTCTTTACCAATCTACCCAAGGGGGGTTGCTCACCACCTCAATCGAACATTCTCCAATCTTATTATGCCATTCTATGATACTTGTTCTCAGTAATTGACTGGTTATCCATCCTATTAGTGAGATTAAGTGGTCTAGATGAGAACCTTAGAGTGGACATTTGGGTCAATTATTATTTATGGAAATCGATTTATTTAATGTGCGGATGCCAGTTGAGATTGGCAATAGCACTTTTATGCCTTGATTATCCTCCTGTATAAATAACTACATTCTGGAAGAATCTCATGCCTCCTTTCTAACTCATCACTCTTTGTGAGTGACTTAAACACACCATCTAGTTTAGATCTTGTGCAACCTATTATGCCATTTCTCCAGTCCTTCTTCAAAATCTAAGGTGTAGTAGACAATACCGCACTAACTCAATGCTCCATTAGTAATTGAGTTGATGTAGCACCCTTTGGGTGCATTAACTTTATGAATTTCATCCAAGGCTTCTTCGTCTACTTCCTCCTGAATGGGCTTCACATAGTGATCCCATTCACTTGGACCTCGCAGTGTGATTAGGTGGACAACCCCGAACTCAAAATTTATTTGTATTTTCTTCAAATTCATAACCACAAAGTTATTGAAGGCCCAACCTATACCCAACAAGGCTGGATAGGGATATGTATCATCCAAAATCATGATCACTTCAATTTTTTCCATGTTGGTGACTCCATTGATGTCAACCTCCACATTAGATAACTTGCTAATCACAAAATCCTGAAATAATTTTCCAAAAAGAGCTGGATGAGTGACCAAGCTATCTTCAACCTACCCATAATCTTTGATGTCTTCTTTATCAATATATGCATATCAAAACCCAAATTTATAATGGTGTTATCCATCTCATATGCCCCTTTCTGTGCCCCAAATCGAAATTATCAGCTTGTCCTCTTATTTTATGTGACATGGTTGACTGTGCACCTTGACACTTGCACTACTTCCTTCTGGGAATCATTTACAAATTGGTTAATCATCTTCTGTAATTTTTGTAGGGTCCCATCATATTTCACCAAATCCACATAACTCTTTAGGAGTTCTTGAATTGACTTGTCTTCACCTTATGGAATCTTGTTAGTTTTCCTTTCAAAAGCTCAAGGCATATTGAAAGTAGGGTTATTCTCAAGAAGTGTCCAATTTGTCACAGCCAACTCCTTGCATGCTTCCTTTTACGTGTCCTTCTCTTTCAATTGCTCAAACATTGGACATGGTTATGCACCTGTGCGCACCCATAGTCAACTTGTGCTAGCCTGGTTTGTTGCATCTGCATTCATCTTGTTTCCTCTTTGCACAACTTCTCCTTCATCTTTGTTAGGTTCTTCCTCTTTTTCTCCTATATCTTTTCCAAGAACTATGAGCAATCCTCTAACACTTGGTCAAGAGTCTAAAAATATGTACAGGTTGAGCATGGATTTGGAAAATATCTCTCAACATGCTTAGGTTAACCACAATTATAATAAACAAGCATTGCTCTTCGAGATCAGAAGGCTTCTTATCCTAGTCCTAGTCCTGCAAATCCTCTTGGGCCTCTCCCATTTTCTCCTTAGCATTTTCCAAATTGATTGTAGTGCTACATTAACTCATCCTGGCCCTCCTATACTCAGTATGCATCCATAGTGTGGTGTTTCATCAACTCTAATTCCCCACAATTGTGGATTTCATGACCAACCAACTTGCAAACATCTCAAAACATTGTCCTTTCATAAGATTCATACTTCTTCATCATAAGGAAATTTGTGGGTGTATGGCCCCACACTCCACAAATCTCACACCACAATAATCGTCCCTACATCATGGGGTTCTGAATGGAAATAAGCATATAATGATTGAGCATAGGGTACACATTCCTCTAATGACCCTCAGTACGATAGATCGTACACCATACTTCCAGGTGTTGTTGCTTCCCCTTAGCTAGGTTCAGCAACTGTGTGGTGAGTGTATCCATCTGTGATGGAAGTTATACTATCCCTGTGTTATCTCTAGCCACTACAATTTCTTGATAGATCTATAACTTCAACACATATTCAAGAGCCTCTATCTGAGTGTGTATCTTGTGTTGAGGAAATGGTACCCGGATGTGAGGTAGTGCTCCTATAATAAACTACTCTTTGTGATGTTCGTCTAGAATCTCAAATGTTAGCTTTCCCAATAGCATCTTAAAACATTTTTTGTAGTTCCAAATAGAATTTCCTAGATTCTATGTAATATCCTTCAATTATCTCATATAATGTGAGGCATAATTGGGTCTTCGAAACTCTTTGAGTAGTGCTCTCTATTAATTTTTCATAGAATCTTCTAAACTGATAATTAATTCTGATGATTTCATTAGTTACTCTTTTCTTGCATTCATATTCATCATAAATAAATTACCTAAAATATCTCAATGGTACAAACTAAATTCTCGTAGAATCATAACGAGACAAGAAAACAAGAAAACAATCATTTTCCCAGGGAAAACCCAAATGGGGAAAGCCTACAAACTTTTTTTGTAGAGAAATTATTGAGTTCAACAAGAGACACACCTAGATCTTCTAGTTAATGATACGGTAAAAAAAAATAGCAAAGTAAAATTGGTAAAAAAAATTACAACTCCCTCCTAGTCAAGTCAAACATATGCCGAAGAGACTTTGTGTGGTCTACTTTGCTAGGGAAAAATTTTGGCCTTCTTCTGCAACCAAAAATCTCGGTATTGCAAACATATTATGCCTCAAAAGTTCGGTCCTTTTTTTCACACGTGTGATCTCACAGAAAAATATGATATCCACATGTGTTAGGGCTAATTGAGGGAGAGAGAGCTCAATATCCTTCTAGTAAACTTCCTCCTTCCTTATCTTTGTCTCACTTACTTGATGAACAAAATGTTGAGATTGCAACAAGATGATGGAGCTTAGTGAAAAGAGTCGCCTTCACTAAGTGGGCCCGCAGGCTATTTTTGGCGCAAGTCTATTTTTAGACTATGTCTATTTTTAGACATATGGATCATGTCTATGGATTGCAGGTTGTTGTTTATGGATGATTGATCAAGTTGGAAAAATAGATGGACTTCTATTTTTGATGAAAGTGTGAGTGATCACAGTGTGAGTGATCAAGTCTATTTTTAGACTGGCTGTCAAAAATAGAAAAGTCAAATATTATTATCTCACAATAATATTTGGACTATAAACTTAATCTTATTCTCTTGGAGCACTTCAGTTTGAGCTACAGAGGTGGAACATGCAGCTGTCAGAAGGAAATACGCTTTTCTTATGAGTCAGTTGAGTTGTTGCATGCATGACTTCAGTTAGAACTCAATCAGTTGAGTTTGGTGGAGTTGATTGTGGAGTTGATGGAGTTTTGTTCAGTTTAGCTTTGTTAAACTGGTTGTATTTAGTCTAACTGGCAAATAGACTAGAGATGAGTTGGGTGAATTAGTTATTAATTAATTCACAAGTTATTAACTCATAATACAACTAATGAATACATCAGTTAACTCAGTTGCATGTCAGTGCATGTTCAGTTCAACAGGGACAGGTGGTAGAGAATCAGATTGCTATCAGTTGTGACTATAGTTGTGCACCAGATCTTGCACAATCAAGGGATTGAGTATGCCAATGAGTTTGCCCACGTATTTGCCCACATTTTAGCTTATGCTCACGTCCACAAAGCGTGAGTGACTATTTTGCAGGTGAAAAACGAGTTTGGTGAGCCATTCTCATCAGTTCTTGAGCAGGTATTGAGCAGTGGAGGCAGGCAAGCAATGGAAGAGATTTGGAGATCAGATCTGAGCTGTATTGTGTGTAACAGAGGTGGAGATACTTGTGAGAAGTATTATGCTGTGTAATGTTACATGACTCAATCATTAATATACAGATAGTTGGGGTTTTTAGCGAGATGCTTTCCCCGGGATACATACTGTGTTAATGTGTGAATGCTCTTGATGTTTTATTGTTATTGATGCTGCTATATTGATGATCAACGTAGAGGAGCTTATGTATTGTGTATGTTTTCCGCAATAGTACATGATCAGGATAATCTCCATTGAATATGTATTAAATTATTCAAAATTTCTACATCGATCAGCGTGCTTTGACCGAGGTCCTCGTCGTTCCCCACTGGCTGCAAACTGCCACTGTTAGACGTCTTCTTGATCGCTCTTTGTTCACAAATTCAAAGTCTGTCCTGTTTTGATACAGTCATGGCATCTTGATTATTTTTCATGGATCTAATTCAGATCAATTTGTTAGGCAACAATCCAACGTAGGGACAGTAGAAATTCCTTCAAAATTGGTGCGATTTGTCGGACCGCTAGTTGGGCACCATAGCCCTAGCTTCTGCACCTTTTAATGGTCATGTGGTACCTAATGTTGCAAGGGGTGCAGGACAGAGGCCACGCGTTCGCTGACTTCTGTGCTCTTGGTCATGTGACAGGTGAGAGAACCGCGGGCTGGGGCGTGGGGAGGGTGCCACACGCCTCGCCTCTCTGTTGTAATAGTCGATGATTATGATAAATGTTGGGATTGGGGGCTTGGATATCTGCCCAACCCCTCCACCTCCGCCATACTACATGGTCATGTGTCGTTCCATATAACCCGGGGCAAATCGTCGGACTGTTACACCTTATTACAAAGCACTCATCCATATGGTTAAGAACTAGCCTTGTGGTCTAACGGTAAGTTGTTACGTTGTTCTGACGGTAGTCGTGAGGATGACCCCTAACAGGGTCGGTCACACCCTTAACAAAATTTTGCATGGGACTTCAGGGCCACATGGCACCTCCTAATTGGCTGATCCAAAACACAACCAATAAATTTTTTCCAATCTGATTTGTACGACCATGCCATGTGTCAACACGAGATTGGCCCGTTTGACATCCGTACTACCCAGGCAACTTGTTGACATCAACACCACGTGATCATATTCCCTGGCCAATCAACCCTGCAAGTTGACTATTTAGCTATTTGCCAAAAACTTCAGAATGCAATAACTTTCACATATGGTGTCAGATTGAGGCGATTGAAGTGTTGTTGGAATCATAACGATGAGATCTACGATTTGGCACTAGTTTCAAAATATTTTGAGCACTTTGATTTTTTTGCATATTTTTTATCCCCTGGATCAATATGGGATAAGATAGTCATGAGTCTCTAGTCTCAGTTTCTTGACCAAATGTGCTACTATGAGATTGCTTGTGATCTTAAGTCAAATAGAGCATCAATTTTTAATTACTTGACCTGTATCTTTATATGGAAGAGTTTGGTCATTTCATTCTTTTCTTGTTGTTGAAGGTTAGATTCATCCCCTTCTATACAAATGTATAAATAATATTCTCATCCATGATTAAGTTGCTTTCCACCTGATTACTTGAATACGTGGCCATGAGCATGTTTTGCATGAAGATAAATAATGATAAACTGAGAAAAATTTGATTTTAGAGTTGACGAGGGAATCTTCCTTGGATACTCAACCATAAATAAAGCTTACAAGTGCTAAAAAAAAACTACACAAATTTGTGAAATTTATTGATGTGAGAATATATGAAGCATGGCTAGAGAAAGAAGCAAAACAAATAATTGAGAATTCACAAGATGCTCTCTATGTGGACCAAGACGAGATTACTACAAAGGAAGAACAAGAAAAAGAAGAATAATCTTCATCCAAGACAGCTTTTAAATTTGTGCAAAATTATCACCTCCAGAAAAAAATTATTGGAGATGTTGATGCAAGTATACAAACCTAAAAAAAAATGACCAATTCACCAAGAAAAGGCCTTGCTTTCCAAAATAGAGTTGAAGGATTTTGCACAAGCTAGTAAGGACCAACATTGGGTAAATGCTATGGAAGAAGAATTGAATCAAATTGAGAAAAATGGAACCTGGGAATTTGTGCTTGGGACTAAGTGGGTAATCAAAAACAAAATGAATGAAGATGAACAAATTATCAAAAGCAAGGCAATACTTGTTTGTAAAGGCTATGCACAAATTGAAGGAATTGAATTTGAAGAAACCTTTGCTCTAGTTGCTAGATTAGAAGCAATAAGAATGTTTTTGACATTTGCATGTTCTAAAGACTTCAAAGTGTATTAGATGGCTGTTAAATCAACCTTTCCAAATGGATATTTAAAGGAAGAAGCATAAATTGAACAACAAAAGGTTTTGACTTGTATGAACATAAATACTGTGTGAAATTGAAAAAATCTCTTTATGGGTTAAAGCAAGCTGCAAGGGCTTGGTATGCCAAGCTCGGCCACTATCTTCAACAACTAGGCTTTAAAGAGGGGTTCTTGATGACAATATCTACATTAGGATGGAAAATGATAGCTTATTAAATACACGTGTTTGTGGATTGTTAATTTTTCCTCATCACTTCAGAATCAGGTGTGGCTAAAACACGATAAAAAACACACTAAAATGCCACAATACAAGCACATTGCACAACAGAAAATGTACACAAGTGAACCAATGAAGTACACAAGAATTTTTTCAACCTAAAACTTGTTAAACTATAACTTTAATACGACAAACATAGGGCTCCCATACCAAGGATCATGGCCCTTACAATTAGCCCTGATACAAGGAAAAGACTAGGGTTTGATGTCAACAACACATGACCATCAATCTGCCCTTGAACAAGATGAACAAATTATCAAAAGCAAGGCAATACTTGTTTGTAAAGGCTATGCACAAATTGAAGGAATTGAATTTGAAGAAACCTTTGCTCTAGTTGCTAGATTAGAAGCAATAAGAATGTTTTTGACATTTGCATGTTCTAAAGACTTCAAAGTGTATTAGATGGCTGTTAAATCAACCTTTCCAAATGGATATTTAAAGGAAGAAGCATAAATTGAACAACAAAAGGTTTTGACTTGTATGAACATAAATACTGTGTGAAATTGAAAAAATCTCTTTATGGGTTAAAGCAAGCTGCAAGGGCTTGGTATGCCAAGCTGGGCCACTATCTTCAACAACTAGGCTTTAAAGAGGGGTTCTTGACGACAATATCTACATTAGGATGGAATATGATAGCTTATTAAATACACGTGTTTGTGGATTGTTAATTTTTCCTCATCACTTCAGAATCAGGTGTGGCTAAAACACGATAAAAAACACACTAAAATGCCACAATACAAGCACATTGCACAACAGAAAATGTACACAAGTGAACCAATGAAGTACACAAGAATTTTTTCAACCTAAAACTTGTTAAACTATAACTTTAATACGACAAACATAGGGCTCCCATACCAAGGATCATGGCCCTTACAATTAGCCCTAATACAAGGAAAAGACTAGGGTTTGATGTCAACAACACATGACCATCAATCTGCCCTTGAACAAGACACAATTGACTTGTTGAAGGAACGTTCACACCAACCCTTTTAGTCCACGTAACTTGAACACTTGGTAGGTCCTTTGCTACCTATCTCGCAGAAGGTACTACTTCTCTAATGCCTTTGCCACTACTACTCACAAGAAGGTTTGTAACTTCAAATTCTCTTGTATCTTCAGCTCCACAAACTACCTTTTATCATTCCTCTTTCCACTCCAAGAAGATTGGACATAGGATACCCTCTAACAGTCCTTTGCTACTCCAAAGATTTATGCTCTTAGGGTCTTCAACATGCTGCCCTCACATTAATGAATTCCCTCCTAAATTCATTAAACTTAGGGCTCAATAAGTTTTCCCTCAAACTATCTCTCTGTTGCTCCAAAGATGACAGAAATTAGGGCTTCACCAAGTATCCCTCACAACAATGAACAACCTCTTGCATTCGATCTACTTAGGGCATTAACACCTAGCCCTCACAAAGTCCATTAACACACTTTAAGGAGACTGACCTATGGCATAAGACATGTGTCCTAACACGTCAGAGCAAGACAAACTTCACACCATCAACCTTCAACACTTCTCCAATAATTCTACCCTCATTCCTTCACGTCAATAAAACCCTACACTTTGTCCCAACTTTGCCCTCCTCTCACTGCTATCTGAGGTATATTGCAACCTCTTTTACCTGCTATAACACATGCACAACACTCCTAAGAAATGTGGCCCTAACACATAGATATACGTCCACTTATTTTATGGTCTCAACCCTCTCTTTCATGCAGAGGAACAAACTGCAATACCAGACTTTCTGGACAAATCTTAGGATGGTTAAACCTGCATTGAAGAAGCCCTAATCTAGGGCACAAACCACACAAAGAATGACCTCAAAACTTGCTAGAACAAAGCTCCAACAAGGGCCAAAATTCATAGATATAAGCCTCCACTAATCTGAGCAAACTCAACCGCCATTCCAGAATTGGACCAGACCACACATGCTCCAATTTCGTCCCTCCTTTGGATCCATGGATCACTAAGGTATCCAACCTTCTCTTGGATATAAATAATATAAGAAATGCTAGCTTGGATGGATGCCAAATGGTCTCAACATCATCTCTTCTTATAGTGTCTTAGGTGGTGTCATTCTTCACTAAGGGTTGTGTCTTGTACGCCAAGTTGACTGGAGCCCACCCATAAAAACCCTAATAATCATAAGAGATAACATTCTTTCATTTGAATTTTTCGCCACTACATTGAAGCCTTAGGTGCCCCTTAGCCCTTCAAGGATGCCCTCATGCATCCAATGATTAAACAATTAATTTTATCCTTGGTCTTTCAACCATGAATTTGGGTACAAATCCCACCACTTGGGTACATTGCCCACAAACCACAATTTGTGGGTCAACTCCTCACAAACCCAATACCCAAGGAGTTGTGGGAGTACCTACCAAGAAACACATTTCAACACTCCCTCTTAGTGAGGGAGGTACTTCCACTGCTCATAAGTAACTTGTTATCGTCAACGACACTATCCCAATCTCCGACATCGACCGAAAATAAAAATAAAAAGATTATGTAAACCCTAGACCAAATTTCCCTAGTCCATAACAAGTTGATCCCTTATTTGGAAGATCTTCATCAAATAGGTGGTCATGTCTTCATCCTGGATTTTCTTATTCTATATAGTTGATCTCTCAAGGAAACCTTTTGACCTGATGTACTTATAGAGTGCAACTTCACCAACTTATCATACATATCCTTTGATGTCTTCATATTAGCAACAAAAGGAACAAGATGATCTTTTATTGATTCCACAATGATTCTTTGCGCTCTTACTTCCCCTTTCTTGTACTTTTCTAGTTCTTGAGTCTTATCTTTGCTTGGTTAAGCAACTTCATAAAGAACATACTCCATGGCCTCATTTTCTATGAGTGCAATTTCAATTCTTTTCTTCCATGCTAGGAAATTTATTGTTCCAATAAACTTGTTTCTCTCCTTGCGAAATGAAGCCATGTTATATTTAGATTGAGAAATATAAGATGGTATACTACTTACTTTTCAACCAAGAGTCCTTTTAGACGATGTCTCCAACTATCTTAAAGTTTTCAAGACCTCCAAGGAGACTTCAAAGATGCCCTAGATGTGTTCTAGGATGTATTCAACAATAAGTTCTTTCACATAGCTTCAAAGAGGGAATGATGATCCCAAGACTCCTTGTTGCTTTATTCCTTTATCAAGATGACGAGTTCTTCTTCAATGTAGTAAACCTCCTCCTAGGTCAATAGGTCTTCTTCATTCCCCTTGACTAGAAAACCCTTCTTTGTGTCCTTCAAGCCGCCTTCTCTTGTTCACCTTAGCTCTAATATTGTGTTGGTGAATGCAATAGGTTAGCTATTAATTCAAAATATCCTTAATCGTAAATATTGGTTGTGAACTTTATTTATCTTCTTCTGTTTCTCTTATTATATCTTCTTCATCAAACAATTATCAAGAGCAAAACAATAAAGACAATGGACACAAAAATTAGGCTCTAAGCTAGGGTAAAACCCGTCCAAGGGGAAAACCCCAAAAAACTCCTCTTCTTATAGAATTTGTTTCAAATGAGACAACCAAGACCCAAACCCTAGACCAAGTCCTCCTCCAAGTACCAAGTAAATCCTCCAAGAAGCCTTTCCAAGTAGATCAGATCAACAAGGCTGATCCATGCTTCAACTAACTTCTAGCTTCAACCTGCAACTTTGACCTACAACTTCAGCCATGTAGTTGCTGCAGAAATCCTAATTCTGCCATGAAACAATTCTTCAAGGGTTCCTCCTTTAATTAGGACAATCAACTAGGTCAAATTAGGATATGCGACCTTCCAACAAATTGATACTACAATACAATCCCCAACAATTCAGACGTACAATTTCAACCTTCCTTGAACTTGAAGAAACCCTCATTCTTCACACGTGTGAGAGAGATGGAGCCCAAAAATAAATCTCCAAGACTTCCTCTTGAGTCCTTGATCTTCGTTCTAGCCTTCTAGGTCTTCCTAGCTTCAAATCAAACTTCTTCTTGAGAGATTGAACTTGTGAGTGAGTGGGTGCCAAATGAGGTCGACTCTGTTTCTATTTATACACATCTAAAGGGTTCAAGTACCTTCCTTTAGACGGACTTGACGCTGCCAGGGCCGACATGGACTTTTAAGGTTTCCAAGACTTTCTAGACTCAAAAAATAAATACTTTTACGAGATACATATTTTTTTCCGACGAAAAAGCGTAATTTTCTTACAAGATACATCTTACCCATAAGGGTCTTATAATTATGATGTTGACTCTTTTGAATAATGATAATAGAGCCTATGATTTAACAAACCCTAGAACCATGAAGAACAAGCTTTTACCTAGAAGACCATCAATAAGAAGCATGAAACACATGCTCTAAAATAATATTTTTTCTTTCTTCTTTTGTTTGTTACATAATATATACATATTGACATGAGTACAATAACAATTATGAAGACCGAAACTAGTTACATTTTCCAACACACTTTGCTATTGATGTCAAAGGGGAAGATAATGCAGATAGGGGGAGCAACTGACAATAAGTATGGAGAGAATACAGGCAAGGGGAGAACTGTATTTCCATCAATAATAAACAAAGATAATAATAAACAGAGATATTGTTGAAAATGGTTGTTTTTTTATGTCAAAGGTTGTCTAAATGAAAGAGAAAGCTGTGCATGGGGCTGAGTTGTAGTGAGTAGTCAGGGAGTATATATATAGGAGTAATAGAATTATATACTATACTATCATTATATATATATATGTTGACACCTAATCCTTCAAGATTGGGAAAATATTTTGTAAATACGTAAATACAAAATCAGAATACGAAGAGACCTTGAAATGTGAATCCCAAGGGTCTCACTCCTATATGTATATATTGATGATATTCTTAATAAAATTTAAGTTTTCAGAGTTACCTAATACCTGACCTAACATGGTATTAGAGCACAGGTTTCAACCTGGAATTTCTCTGCCCTGTGACTCCTCTGCTATTTTTTCTTCCCTTGGTCAGAGTTGTGCTTGCGAATGCCTGAAAACTCAATCTGAGTACTTCCTTACGCAACTCCTCTGCTTTTTTAAGTCTGTTTCTTGCTACGCATTGGTATCAACCCCTCTACTATGTTAAATTCGCTGCCTGCTACATAACCCAATCGATTTCATATATGTAACACTCTCTCTGCACACTCAATGTCCAGAGGCGTTCAATCATGTATGCTCTGCCACTTTGTCACAATATATAACAATAGTCTATTTTTGCATTGAAGGTTACAACGTTACTATTCTGGTGGCTTTGTATGAGAACAACCTTGTCATGGATTACGCAAAAGGAGAGAACTAGGATGTGTTCTCACTAATGATTTCCCTCTCAAATGTCTAGAGAAGGTGTATACTATAAAAGATGTGTCTGCTAGGAAAATAGTCACGGGAAAAGTGACCTTCAATCTTTGGGAAGGATATAGCATTGTAAATGCGGATTAGTCACGTTTTTCCATAACGCCTCCACCTTGTAAATTCAAGGAGCACAAAGTCTGGAATTGCCCAGTATTTGATGAGATTGAGATATTTTATGAGTTGCTCACTTGTCTTCCAAATTCAATTATATTCTATCCTGGTTTTGAGTTGATTATATATATGTGCAACTTGGTTTATTCTTTGTGCATTTGTTTGAGGTATACTCTTTGTGCGTTTGTTTGAGAGTCGTGTATACTCTTTGTGTATTTGTTTGAAGGTCATGTATGCTTCTCCGTAGCTTATATGCATTGGTTCATATGCTGGTTGTGAACTCTCATACTGATTCATGCATTGGTATATGTGAGTTATATGCGTTGTATATAAAAGAGATGCCATTGTTTATAAAATAGGGGTTGTTGTTATATAATGTATGTGAATTGGTTTATCGTATACAAGTGATTTGCATGAGATTATGAGTTGGAGTATATATACCAATAGTGTTGGTGTGTATCAAAGTAGAGAACTTGAAGCCTAATTCCAACAAAGATTTTTTGGGTTATTATGATTAATTTTTGAAGGCATACTTGTATGATGAATCTTTAATGAGAATTTTTTATCAAAGACTATTGGTGCAAGAATTTTGACCATTCAAGACCAACTTAGAATTTTATTTAATAATGTATTCTCTTATCTCAATAGTTGGAGTAGTTCTCACTAGTAAAGAGAACTACCATGAATGGTCCATAAATATAAAGCATACCCTCATTTTCAATGAAGGAGAAGACGGAAATCCACCTACAAAGCCTACATCAAACAAAGAGCTTGCCATATGGGACAAAATGAACAACAAGGCATATGTCTTGATTGTTGCATTAATAGACGAAGAGGTGAATTGTCACATTTCATCAATTACTAATGCCTTTAGTGCTTTAAAGAAGCTAAAATACATATAACTCACTCTTAGAGCTTGAAGTAGTCCAACTAATGATCAAACTATTCAATTTTGAATTCAAAGATGACGATTCCCTCTCCATGCCTCTGAATTCATAAATATTATACATGATGTAGAAGCCATTGGAGTTAAAATGGATTTTCCTCTCACAATTTTATTCAAGGCATTATATCCCACATATTCTCACTATCTTGAATCATTACAAGCTAGTGGCAAACTTAAAGAGATTATTTTTGACTCTCTTGTGGAGAAGTTCGCAAAAAGAGAGAAAGTTTTTTGGAAATGGAAGACAATTGATTAGTCTTTTGAAGAAGTTTTTTGCCTTGCACAAAAAGAGAAGAATTGAGAACAAGGTTCTTTTAGAGGAAGAGGTGGCAGAAGAGGATGTGGAAAGAAAAATAACAAAGACAAGGGGGGCAAACATTACCAAGGAGGAAGACTTGATCTTCATTGTATATGCGGCAACAAAAATGGACATGATGCATCCACATGCAAGCTCTCTTGGGACATAATCAAGCAAGAAAGAAATGAAGAGAAAGGTAAAACACCAGATCTAGGGAAAGCTAAAGCACTTGAATCCGCTCATTATATTATGGCACATTGCAATATTGGAGTAACTGAAGACTTTTTAAATACTTCATTTGCTTCATGGAAAGATGCATGGTTGCTTGATATAGGTGCAACATGCCACATGACCTTTCAAAAAGATTTCTTTGAATATTTTAGTGACAATGTAGATGGAGCAGTCTACTTTGCAGACAAGCAGAAACTCAAACCATCCAAACTTGGAACCATTAGGCTCAAACTGCCTAGACTCCCTGACTTTCTTCTACATGATGTGCTCTAACTCCCAGAGCTAAAGAGAAACTTTTGTGTTTTTTGGTTCACATCCATCGTTAAGGACACTCCATTCACATGTTTGATGGCAAAGTTGAGGTGATAAAAACATTAGACAAATCACTTTTCATGGAGGGAATAAAAGAAGAAAGACTCTTGAAGTTGCATGGAATGTCTGCCTATGCACAAAACTATGCATACAATTCTCAGTGTAATGAAGGTACATTTCCATCCAGTCTCTCATGGCATGCTAGATTTGGACATTTGAATTATGACAATCTTTGTTTATTAAAGAGAAATGATGTTATTGGTTTGCCAACCATTCCTAGGAAACTGAAACAATGTGATGCTTGCATCTTAGGAAAACATAGCAAACAACCATTTCATGATTCTCTTTCCAGAGCACGTAGAAAACTTGAATTGATTCATTTTGACATGTGTGGCCCTATCCTTGTTCCTTTTGCAAATGGAAATAAACATACGATGACTTTTATTGATGACTACAACAAAATGTGTTGGGTATATCTATTGAAGAATAAAACTGAAGCTTTTGAAACTTTCAAAAGCTTTCATCCAAGGATTCAAAACGATACACAATCTCATATTGGCTCTATTTGTATTGATAATGGAAAAGAATATACTTCAAATGAATTTGAAAACTATCTTTACTAGCATGGGATTTGACATAAAACAACGGTGCCTTATAATTCTCAACAAAATGGTGTAGCTGAAAGAATGAACCAGAAAATATTAAATATGCTTTGTTCAATAATGTTTTTCAAAAATGTAAAGCTAATGTTCTAGGTTGATGTAGTTCTATGTGTATTGTACATTATAAACAAATGTCTATCTCATGCTCTAAAAAACAAGATTGCTTATAAAATGTGGTATGGCCACATTCCTTTGGTAAGGCATCACAAGGTTTTTGGTTTACCCTATTATGCCTTGATTCCTAAGGAACAAAGAAACAAACTTGGTGCAAGGAGTCAAAAGTGTATCTTCTTGGGGTGCTCAGAAACCTCCAAAGCATATTGTTTCTACAATGATGTAAATAAGAAGTTTACACTGTTTAGAGATGTGATTTTTCTTGAATCTTCCAAGACTGACAATGTTGTTGAGCAGTAGCTTGATCGCTTAGATAGATTCAAGAATGTAAAATATTTTAAGGAATTTGATAATGAGATTCCACATATTGAAGAAGGGATCCCTATCCTGGATCAATCTGTGGAATCTCCTTTTGAGACACTATCTCCCCCTCATGATGCTCGAGCCACATTGTTCTTAAGAAGACACTTTGAGTGATGTGATTGAGAGAATTCGAAGGTTAAGTCTTGATTCAACCCCATCTCAATCATTAGAATGATCTGCCATTTTAGAAAGGTCCTTCAAAATGGCTCATTAAGACACTTGAAAGCGTTCATCCTAATGAGGTTGGAAAGATAAGAATGACAAGTTCCACTCAAAAAATGGGGGTGATGTAGATGATACTAATTCAATTGTTGATATGGATGCCTCTTATAATTGTGAATGAAATTTGTCTACTAATTTTGAACCAACTTCGTTTAAAGAAGTAGCTCCTATGATGAATGGAAAGAAGCAACACAGAAAGAGTGTAATGATATTATAAAGAATGGAACTTGGAAGCTAGTGGACCCTTCAGTTGGAACCAAACCAATTGGCTACAAGTGGGTCATCAAGAACAAGTATAAATAAGATGGCTCTTTTGACAAGCACAAAGCAAGGTTTGTGGCAAAAGGATTTGCACAGAAAGAAAGGGTCGATTATGAAGAGACTTTTGCCTCCATAGTAAAATGGGCTACCATCTGGACTCTCTTTGTCTTGGTAGCTCAAAATGGATGGAAAGTCCATCAAATGGATGTAAAAATTGTCTTCTTGAATGGAGATCTGAAAGAAAATGTTTTTATGTCTCAACCAAAAGGATTTGTTGTGAAGGGACAAGAGCACAAAGTATGCAAGCTTATCAAATCCTTGTATGGCCTCAAACAAGCGCCGCAAGCTTGGTATGAAAAATTGACTAAGCAAATTCTAAAACTAAATTTCAAACACTATGATCTTGATGATGCAACTGTATTTGTCAAGAAAGTTGCAAAATTGTTGTCTATCTTGTGGGGTATGTAGATGATCTATTGATGATAGGGAACAATGAAAATTATATTGCATCCATAAAGAAAGAATTGAGGAAAGGATTTGAGATGATAGATTTAGGATATGTTCACTATTATTTGGGTATTGAAGTTACCCAATATCAGAAATTTATATTCCTCTCTCAAAGGAAGTACATTGAAGATTTGTTGAACAAATTTGGCATGACTGAATGCAATCATTTGTCCACTGCAATGGAACAAAATTTAAAGCTCACATCCAAAGCAGGAAATGAATTTGAGGATGAAACTAAGTACAGATAGCTCATAGGAAGTGTTAGCTCCTACTGCAGCAGGTATTCATTTTTTATGATTGGCATTTCACATGCCAAATATGTCGTACTTTGCTTGCTGCAATGCTCCATATTTGCTCAAACAGTCTCCAAATGAAGAAGGCTACGTCAAGATTCATTCAATTGCCTTCAAATTTTGTAAATTTTTTTTCCTGGTATCGCTATTTTAGTTAAAGGGAGGTCCAAACAGTTTAATCTTGGTCTCCCTAGGTTTAAATTTCATGTTTTAGAATGTAGAGATTGTAAGTCTGTCCAAACAGTTTAATCTTGGCAGACTCTTAGATAGGTAGAGAAATAGAAGAGTCCAACAGTTTAATCTGGGCTCTGGAAGAAATAAGGGTAGTATGTAGATAGGAATACATCAAAAGAAAAATGTATGATGGGTTTGCAAGTCTAAGTGCACCCCCAAGCAAAAGAAGAAAAAATGCTAGGAAAGTAGGCTGGGTAGGTAGTTCTGAGGCTGTTGAATTGCTGACAAGTTCCAAGTTTGCAGGTATCATATCATGCAGAACATAATCAGCAAAGTTTTGTAAGCAAAAGGCTCAAGTGAGGTATAACTAACTCCCCTTCTCTGCTTTCCCCCAATCATTAACTAACATCCCCAAAAAGAGGTCAAGACCTGCTTGACACCTCTTTAGTTCATCATCTTCATCACTCTGGTTGAGTAAAGATCTGCTTTACTCAAATTTGTTCCATATCTTCTCCCGAAATATGGTCCTTCCCCCCTGCAACAGCCTAAGTTCCCCCCAAACTTAGCGCTTTCTTATCATCTCCATGTTAACCACTAACATTATTATATAGCTCCCTATGTTCCCCGTCCCCGTATTAATATTAAGTAAATTCCCCTATGTAATATTCCCTCCCCCTGGTTGAGAAATAACCATAGCAAGTCCCGGGAATTGCTTAGTTTATCAGAAACTAAGCAAGAACCCAACCTCTGAAACCACCTATCGCATACTATGGACTCCTTCCTAAGTATAAAACTCCCCCGAAGTAGTCGGACCCCTTCTGAAACTTCAAAGGCCCTTCACACCCACTTACTTACCTTTTTTCCCCTTTCAAAGCCGTTTTCGCATCGCAACTTCACCATCTCGCTTTCATGCAAAACATTGCCCACCCGTTCCCCCGCCGATGCGACATCGTGAAATCGATGATCGACGATCGCAAGCGCCGAGTGTCCAAACCGTTCACCCCTCCGTCTCCCCCGATGCGATATCGCGATATCGCATATCGGCAATCGCAAGCACCACACGCCCAACCCAATGATCCCCCTCTTTCCCCGTCGACGCGATATCGCTATATCGCATCAGAGTCTCTTCACCACAGTCCACGAGTACCCCACCACATCGTGCTATACCAGGGACCCACCGATGACGTCATCCGCCGTACAGCCGACGTAGTGCTTACGTCAGCAGCCAGAAAAGCCGAAAAAGCTTCGCGCAAGGAGAAAAGTCGCACTTCGGAGCTCCAGATCAAGAAACAGAGGCAGTTTTCGATGCGCGAATAGCGCTCGCGCATCGCTACGGGAAGTAGGCCATTTCGAGGAATCTTCAGGGAATCTTCTAGTTTCCGAGCCCACTGCGCGCCGAAAAAGCCCGAAATCGCCCAATCGTGCCAAAGGATCCGGTTTAAAGACAACAGCAGATCATTCACAGAGTTCAAAGTGTATCAGATCAAATCAGTAGGCTTCAAGCGTGTCAAAGAGTATCAGTCAACGGCGGAAATCATCAATGTAGCGGCAAAGTGTATCAGAGAATATCTTGAGCAGCGGCCCAAAGCAAGAGAAATCGAATATCTTCCAGCAGATCCATAGGAGGAGAGAAAAATCACCTGATGCTCTCAAAGCATAATAATTGCACATTCAATTCGCACCAAAGCCGAACTGCAGCCCTAAAGCACATTCACTTCAGTAGCAACGCATCTGGTCCCCAAGGGCCACCTCGTCACCTGTTCCGATTCAGCTGCCCCCAGCGCAGCCAAAAAGATTTACTTGCATTTATTTCCAGCAGCATTTAGATTTTTTTAAGAGTTCTAAGCAGACCTGTCACGGTCACTTGTAATGATGTCTTCCTGATATTTTGTTTATAAATACCACCCGAAGC
>APFE031499412.1:65189-158556 GCA_000404065.3 Pinus taeda
TGCATGATCCAATAAGTGTTCTTCCTCCCTGTTTATTTTATGTTTTTATCATCTTTCTGCCATTCTAAGTTGCAGGAAAAAAGAATAGCTTAAGATTTGTTTAAGTACACCTTAAGTTGAATTTCTGCACTTTTCGATGTTTTCTTCTGAAACAGTCATGAGCTAGAATTCTTAACTACTCTAGTTTACCCTATTTCTTTCGTATATGGGTGCATGTCTTTGGAATTCTTAACTGCTCCGGGATCCCACTCATCCATTTCTCCCCTTTGTCAGCATGATGAAATGATTCTCTTTTTCCTTTCATCCCTGATGTTCATTCCGTACTTTCAGCATCCTGAATGTTGCATCCTGCGTGGCTATCCTGCTCCGTATCCCCTTGTGACCAAGAAAACGCTCGCATGCCCCAACCTGTGACTCCATGCCCAATGGTTCAAAAATTATAACACCTTACTGTGCCTCTTTACTCGAGAATCCTACCTTCCTCCCAATCACATTTAACATTCCCTTGAAGTCAGAAAGCTAGCCTAAAATCATCAACTAAGGTTGATTCCAGATCAACTGAGGTTGAATCTATAGGAGAGAGCCCTCTCCGATTGCAGGTGGGCTAGAACCTGCAATCAGAAGATTGGTTTGTGGTTACCTCGGTCGTATCCCTAATAGGAGCCTAGGGACAACCTGAGTGATAACACTTCCTAAGGATCTTAGGGATTAAATTAGGATTTTCAAAAGCAACTGGGGGTTTTGGGTCTGGATTTGACCTTGTATAGCGTGGATTTCTCTTGGGAGCGAGCTTCTAGCTTGTTTTCTTGAGGAATTTTCTAAGAATACTAGTTAAACAGAAGTTTTCTTGCTCAGTGGAGCTTCAAACTAGATTTGTGAGATTATCTGAGGATGCTCCCCAGTAGAGTCACCGTGATGTTAACACTCAGGTTGTGCCTAAGCTCTTGAAGGGATACAGCCGAGGTAACCACAAACCAATCTTTGGATTGCAGGTTCTAGCCCACCTGCAATCAGAGAGGGCTCTCTCTTTCGGATTTAGCTTTGTTGATGATGATTTTAGGCTAGTTATTGGGTTCCGGGGTTTTGTTTGTGTTTGGGTGGAAGAAGGTTTGGGTGGAGGAAGGATGCTTTCAAGTAGAGAGGCAAGGCATAGTGTGATAAGTTTCAAACAATTGGGCATGGATTCATGGAGTGGGATTGCTGGTGCGTTTTCTTGGTCACAAGAGAAAGGAGGAGCAAGGTAGTTGTTCGTGAAACAATATTCAAGCTGAATGGAAATGGATTGAGGGCTAAGGAATGAGAGGCGACAAAGAATCTCTCAATCAGTTTAGCAGAGGGAAGATGAACACGCCATATTTAGGAGTAGCTAAGAATTCCTAAATAAAAGTCATTCATATGTGAATTACAGAAAATATGAGCCATAAGGAATCCGTATTTATGCCTAAATCAAGAGGAAAACATTAAGAAGCCACAGAAACTGAGCATAGAGTGCAGCTAAGCAAATTCTAAACCAGACTTTCGTTCTGTGACTTGAGCATATGTGAAACTGAAATAACAGAGGTAAGGAACACTTATTGATTCATAAAGAAGCACAAGAATTCCATCATTCACTCTTCAAAAACCATTAGCAACGCATCAGACATTCCATTCTCCAAGCTTTCAGCAATCTTTGATTATAGAAAATATCAGATATACAGTGCGAGTCTCTCTTGGAGTAAATCAAACAACCAACCAACCAACCACACCCCATTACATTGTTCAGGGCTGTATATATAGGGTAAATATCAAAAAATATTTATTACAGCCGACCTCAACAGGTCTGCGGAAAAAAGCTTTTTAAACCTAAACTTGTGCTGAAATTAAATGCAAGTAAATATCTATTGAGCTGCGCCAGAAGCAGCTGGATCAAAATGAGTTAACATGGTGTCCTTGGTGGCTCGATGCAATGTTTCTGCAATAACTGTGCTTTGGGTTTTGATCCACCAATCTCATGTGAGTTTAATGTGCAGTAACTGTGGTTTGAGAGCTTTAAGTGGCTTCACCGTTTTCTTTGACTTTGATGGAGGCTTTTAATGTTCACCTGCTTTGATATTGTCGATCTGATACTCTTCGCCGCTTCACTGATACTCTGTAACTGAACCTGGGCTTTATCTTTCCTCTGATACTCTTTAACTAGTCATTTTCGGTCCTTTCTAGCTTTTTTTGGGCAAAAATGGCTACTGGACACCCGCGCTGGAGAAGAGGCTTTCCATTTTGGCCCTTTTTCCTTAGCGATGCGCGATTAGTGGTAAGCACTAATTGCGCATCGAAAACTGCCTCAGAATTTGATTCTGGGCCTCCTAAGATGCACTTTCGTGCTTGCGCGCCCTTTTTTGGCAGGTGACGTCAGCGGTGGGTCCTGGTACGGGGGATGAGGTCAACGGGGTGATGTGGCACAACATTGGATGGCATGGCGCCTTATATGTTATTGCGATGCGATAGCGATAATTGAAATGCTGCGATTTACGATGAATTTGAAGTGAAACATGTTTTAATGATAAATCATGTTTTAAACGAAATATATGAATAAATGGAGGCATGTGGAGAGGAAGTATTTGTGATGCGATATGCTCTCTTGATGCGATAGCAATATTGCATCGGAGCAAAAAGGAAGTGGCATGCATTTTGGGAACATAACTCTTACGACCACCGATTGCCGACTTGTGATATCGCATCGGCTAAAGGGGAAGGGGCATATATATGTGGCATATAGTATTGCGATATGCCGATTGCGAAATGGCATCGACTGAGCATCCATCGGGGAGAACCAAAAATGAGCAACATTACCATTGAGACCTCCGACCGCGATATCGCGTCGGAGGGGGATCCAAAGGGATCGAAAGAATGTTAAGGCAGTCGGCAAGGGTTATTGCGATCGAAAGAAGGGTATATATGATTTTGAAGAGTATTTGAGGCCTTGGAAGGGATCCGATAACCTAAAAAGAGGAATTTCATGCTTTGGAAGGAGTCCATTGCATTGGAAGATGGTTTTAAAGGGGCAAAATGAGGGTTCTTGCTATGTTTCAGGCAAACTTAGAAATTCCCAAGTGTGCTTATGGTTACTTTTCAACCAAGGGGAGGGGATACGTATATAGGGGAGTTATTAACATAGTTTTAATAGGGGAGGGGGAAATAGATGGGGAGTTACATAGTAGAGTTAGAAATTAATATGAATTGTGACCAGAAAGCGCTAAGTGTACAACTCTTAGGCTATAAGGGGAAATAGGACTTGTAGAGGAAGTATGGACTTTCCTTGAATAAAGGAGATCTTTACCCAGGCAATTGATATGAGGAATGATGAATATGAGAGGTATCAAGCAGATCTTGACCTCTTTAGGGGCAGTTAGTGAGTGATTTTTGGGAAGAGGAATAAGGGGGAAGTTAGACATGCCTCGCTTGAGTTGATCCAAATGGACTTTTGCCTTGCAATGGTGATTTGAATAGATATAACACTTGAAAATACAAAACTGATCATAATCATTGATTCTGCAACCACAAAAATACCTATCCAGCCTACTTACCTAGCATTTTTTCTTTTTTTTGGGTGCACTTGAACTAGCAAACCCATCTTTTCAACTTTTTCTTTTTTTTTCTGTCTTCCTATCTATATCTACACTTATTTCTTCCAGGGGCTCAGATTAGGCTGTTGAGCACCCTTGCTTCTCTACCTATCTAAGAATCTGCCAAGATTAAGCTGTTTGGACAGATAACGATTCTCTATATTCTACAACAGGAAATTGAAACCTAGGGAGACCAAGATTAAGCTGTTTGGACCTCCCTTTAACTAAAATCTTCAAAAATGGAACAATTTATCAAAATTGGAATACAGCAGTGGCACTTAGACTTGCACACTTTCATGGCCACTTCTTTTCGGCTTCTGTTAGCAAATATGGAACACTGCAGCATGCAAAGTATGACATATTTGGCATGTAAAAATGTCAATCATGAAAGATGAATAACCTGCTGCAACAGGAGGCTAACACTTACAATGGTTTGGAGAATGATATTTCTAGCCTAAGGAATGAAGGTAATATCCTTTTAATAGGTGACTTTAATGCTCGAACTTCAAGAAAGCAAGCTATTATTCTAAGCAATCATTCCAACCCTAACCCTCTTTATTTAGATGAAGACCCTACTATGGCTAGTAGGTACAAAAGGAGCTCTAAAGACCTCGGGGAGAATCTATTTGGGTCAGAGCTAATCAAGCTCTATAGTGCTCAGGATCTCATAATTTGCAACGGTCTAAAGAAGTAGCCCAACTCTACCCAGATGACCTGCATCCATGGGCTTGGTAGTAGTGTGATAGACGATGTTATTTCCGATCTCCCTTTATACAACAAAATAATAAATTTTAACATATTAAACGACCACGAACCTGAATCTGATCATAGGTCTTTACTTATAACTCTCAATTTTATCATGCATAGAGATCCCATAGACAATAATCCTTATAGCCAAAAGAACTTAATTTTTGATAGAAATAAAAATGATCTCTTTCTAAATGAATTAAAAACTAATTTGCTTCCTTTATCTAGTATAGACAACATAGAAGATCTCTATCATAATTTTACTACAACCCTCTCATATTCTATTAACAAGATCTCAATTGAAGTTTCAAATAATAAAAGAAATAGCAAAACTAACCCATGGTATGACAAAGATTGTAAAAGTGCGAGGAGAGCAATTAAGGAAGTTGTTGATGAATCTCTTAAAATGAGCAAGATAAAAATATACAAAGCCCTAACTAAAAGGAAAAAGAGGCAATACATTCGTAAAAGACAAGAGAATCTCTTACACCTCTCTAAGGTAGCTCCTAAGAAATTTTGGAGGCAGATTCTGACTAGGAAAACTAAAGATAATAATAAAATTGCTCTACACGATTGGAATTCCTATCTTAAAGCTTTATGAATCTCCAAATGTCATGGATAACTTTGAAACCCTGCCCACAACGAAAGAAGTTTTCTCTCTAGAAGACATTGATTTTGGGGTTAAACGCCTGGCTAATGGGAAAACTAAGGAGATTGAAGGTTACCAAGCGGAAATCTTAAAAATTGGAGGCCCTGTCCTCATCCGCCACATCCACAAGCTTTTCAATCAAGTAGCCAAGCAAGGGTTCCCTAAGCTATGGACTAAGAGCCTCATTATCCCTATTTTTAAAAGTGGGGATACAAATAACCCCTCTAATTATCAAACAAATATGATCAGCCCTCTCTTAGCTAAGTTATATGGTAGTATTTTGGAAAAGAAGTTGAGCATATGGCTTGAAAGTGAAGGTAAGAGGGCTAAAGGCCAAGCGGGTTTTAGAAGGCATCACTCAACAATAAACCACCTCGTTACACTCAGGATCATTGTGGAGGAATTTTGTAATGATAAATCCAATCTCTTTTGTTGCTTTGTGGACTTTAGAGAGGTTTTCGATACGGTTCCTAGAAACAACCTTTGGAAAAGATTAGAAGAGCTAAAGGTTCCTTTCGAGTTGAGAGCTGCCGCTATAAGGTTATACGAGACTGCAATTTCCAAGTTAAAGAGCAATGAGGGGTGGTCGAAAGATATTAAGTGTAATATCGGAGTTAAACAAGGTTGCCCCTTCTCCCCTACCCTATTTGGCATTTACATTGACAAGCTCAAAGGTTATTTAGAGGAAGCAGGATGTGTTGGCACGATCTTAGCTGGGATAGTCGTCATCCTTCTTCTCTATGCTGACGATATTGTTCTCCTCGCAAGGTGTCCATCTGATCTTGATAAGAAACTTAGGCTTCTTAAGGATTTCTGCTCTACCATGTGTATGACTGTTAACACTGACAAAACAAAAGTTATGATTATCAAATCCAAGAAGGACACCTACGCTAATTTTATGTATGACAATAATAACTTGGAGGAAGTGTATTGTTACAAGTACCTAGGAATTGATATTCATCACAAGCTCCACTAGAACTATTGCATTGAGGAACGGACTAATGGGGGGTGGAAAGCTTTCTTTGGTCTTGAAAATAATTGTAAAGCGACAAACCTCGTAATGTGGGATAAAAAGAAGTTCGTCTTTGAAACTTTAGTCACTCCTGTTATCTTATATGGATGTGAGGTTTGGGGTTGCAACATCTCTAGAGAATCCTGGAGAAAGATTGAGCAAATGTAGAAGCGCTTTATAACGTATAACCTGAAAATTAAAAGCAATACACCCTATCCTATTCTCCTTATAGAAGTAGGTCTTTCCCCTATTAAGAGCCTAGCTATGACTAGGCTTCTGTTGTACAAGCACAAGCTCAATAACATAGGAGATCACAGGCTTCCTAAGCTAGCTTTAAATTCCAACCAAAACCACCTAAGGCTGAAACGGGGGTGGCATAAAGACATGAGGGCCCAGTTAAACCATTGGGAGACCAACGAGAATGATGCATTGCAAAACATTAATAACATTAAAAATATTGTTACTTCCAAGTTCAAAGAAAAAATGTGGTGTGAGAAAGATTTAGTAGCTAAAGGAAAATTAAGTTATTATAAGAAGGTCATCAACCCCACCCTAGAAGATCAAAAGTATCTCTTTATTTTAACTAGCTCAAAGAAGAAAATTAACATAGCAAAGATTAGAACGAAGTCTCATGAGCTTCATAGTGAAACAGGTCGTTGGACAGTTCCTAAAACACCATGGATGGAAAAGATCTACCATCTCTCCGAGAATAGGAACATCGAGGATGAAAGCCACTTCCTCTTAGAGTGCCCCGCGTACAACAACATTAGATCTCAGTTTCATAATCTTTGTCGCAATATTGACCTCCCTAGCCTTTTACGATGTCAAAATTAAAGTGAGCTTGGGAGGCTTCTCTCCAAGCTTTTTGAGCATAGGAATAAAATCTTAAATCAAACTAAATAAATTGTTTCTTTAGGTCGATAGACCAAAGTTTGGTATCAGTGGACGTTAACCATCATCATCATCATCATTAATTCAGGTTTATTTCCCCTTGGGTTTATAACATTAATCCTTTGAGTTTATAATATTGGGTTTTTTAATATTGGATTTATAATATCACATCTAGTGTAAGGGTTTCAAATGTTGGATTTTTAATATTAGGGTTTATAATATTGAATTTTAAAATTTTAGGGTTTATAATACTAATATTAATATTAATCCCTTAAGTTTATTAATCTATTGGATTTACTAATCCTAAAAGTATATAATATTTATCCCTTGGGTTTATAACATGTCTATTATTCCCAAGGGTTTATTTTTTATTAATCTTAAGGTTTAATATTCTCTTAAGGCTTATAATCATAGGGTTTATATATTAATCCCTTGGATTTCAAATATTAATCTCTTAGGTTTATAATCTTAAGGTTTATAATTGTAGGGTTTATAATATTAATCCTAGGGTTTTTAGTCTCTTGGATTTATAATATTAATGCTAAAGTTTATAATGATTTGTGCTTACAATATAAATCATAGAGTTTAATATTGTTCCCTTGGGTTTATAATATTAATCCATTGAGTTTATAATATTATTGGACAATTAATCTCTACTAATATACTATATTATTTATATATGGGTCAATATTATTAACATTGTGATTATAATCTAAGTATATATAAAGAATATTGATAGTTATATTAATATGTTAATAATGTATATTAATCATTAGGATAATGGTGAGAAATAAATAAGTACTATTAATAATAATTGTATACTATTATTATATTAGGTTAATTTTGTTATTGTTAAATATATAAATGTTTATATATATAAATATATAAAGGTTGTTATTATTTTTATTTATATAGTTTTTAATAAGTATGAGTAGTCATTTTCTAATAAGCAAATTAACACTATACCTCTAATTGCTTATTAACACTATACTTCTAATAATTATTAATGTGATTGATAAATGTCTATTCCTAATTGATTTTTCAAAATTACTATAAAATTACTTCTAATTGATTTTCCAAAAAAGCAATCTTTTTGCTCACCAATTCTTGCGCACTGACGGTGCAACCCATACTTTTGTGTTTAATTTTATCAGAAACAGCTTATTCTTTTCCTTATTTCCTTATGATGGGGCCGTTTCTTCAAACTTCAAACAAACGGAAATATTTAATTAACCTGACTTCGGTCTTTCTTTTTTAAAATTAGCAGCGGAGAAGATCTCGGAAAGATTTCTGATAATGCAGGGACGGTCTTTTCGTCACTAAATTTACTGCCGGGGTGTATGCAACCAATGCATTTTGATTAATTTTATTTTATTAGTGATATTCAAACTTCAAACAGACGGAAAGATTTAATTAATGTGAGTGAGGTCTTTTTTTTTTAAATGAGAATGCTTTTTCACTTATTCAAACTTCAAATAAACGGAAAGATTTAATTAATGTGAGTGCGGTCTTTCTTTTTTTGAAATTAGCAGCGGAGAAGATCTCGGAAAGATGACGGTCTTTTCGTCACTCAATTTACTCCCGTGGTGTATGCAACCAATGCATTTTGATTAATTTTATTTTATTAGTGATATTCTTTCTTACTTTTGCGGAAACTGGGTATTTACCATCATTGTTTATAAGTCAGTGCTTACTTTATTCAAATTTCCACACAAAACTGGATCCAAGACAAATTTATTTATTCCAAGTTCGAATTTCTAATTTCTATGAATTCTAAATTCAAAGTTACAAATGTATCTATGCGTCTATATAAACAATCACAATTTGGTTTTCTGAAGCATTGTGATTGTTGTGTTTCAGAGAAGGAAATGATGGATACCTGTTACGTCCCTTCTCTTTTCTGGTGCTGTCACCTATTCCTCTTTTATTCCATTCTCTTTCTCAATCCTCCTTTTGTCTTTTCCACACCCATCGCCCATTTCCCTCACCATCCTCCTCGTCTCACCAATGCTTCCGATCAACACGCTCTGCTTGCATTCAAGTCTGCAATCACATATGATCCCTCCCAGTCCTTAGCCACGTCTTGGTTGCCAAATGTTTCGTTCTGCGAGTGGACGGGTATCATATGCAGCAGGCGCAGGCAGAGAGTCGTTTCCCTCAATCTTTCAAGCGTGGGATTAGAAGGTACTATCTCACCCCTTCTCGCCAATCTTTCCTTTCTTAGGATACTCGACCTTAGTAATAACAGTTTCCAGGGTCACATTCCCTATCAAATGGGAACCCTCTCTCGCTTAAAGATGCTTCGCCTGTCTGGCAATCAACTCCAGGGTTCCATTCCGCCCACTCTGGGTAGCTGCCGCAGTTTAACGAACTTGATTCTTTCCTATAACAATCTCACGGGAAACATTCCCCCACAACTATGTGTTCTCCCCAACCTAAGAATCATGTCCTTCTACGCTAACAATTTGACGGGAACAATCCCGCACTGCTTGGGAAACATATCCTCTTTGCACTACTTATATTTAGGTTACAACAACTTTCACGGCAATGTTCCTTCCGAATTGGCTATGCTAAGCCAGCTCATCCTTCTTGACCTGGGAAATAACCATCTGACGGGACGCATTCCGTCTTCGTTGTCCAACTTCTCCAATCTTGAAGCATTGGGTATAGATCTTAACCAATTAGTTGGCCACATTCCATTGGAGCTGTGTACCAAGAAGACCGCCCAGTTACAGGAACTCTATCTGGGTGCTAATCAGCTAAGTGGCAGCGTTCCTTCATCCCTCTTCAATTGTACCAAGTTACAATGGATTGACTTATCAGTGAATCAGCTCAGCGGAATAGTGCCTATGGAGTTGGGTAAATTGACACATCTCCAGCGGCTTTTGCTTAGCGGCAATAACTTTATTAGCAGCAACACCACGACATGCCCCATTCTTACTGCTCTTAGTAACTTTTCCGATCTACAACAAGTAGACTTATCTAATAATAACTTTACTGGGCAATTGCCATTTTCTATAGGCCACCTTTCTACAAAACTCTACTACTTAGACTTGGGTTTCAACGCATTAGCTGGAGAAATACCTCCTGCTATTGGAAATTTAAGTAGCTTAACATTCCTTAGTTTAAAAGGTAATTCTTTTACAGGGTCAATCCCATCTTCAGTTAGTATGTTTCAGAAGTTGGAGAGGTTATATATGAATTCCAATAATTTACAAGGGAACATTCCAATAGAAATTGGGCAGCTAAAAGGTTTAGGTCTCTTATATATTTTTGGAAATAATTTGTCTGGAAAAATCCCTGATTCTATGGCTAACCTCCAACAATTAAGATATTTAGATCTTAATCATAACCAGTTATCAGGAAACATACCTGCAAGTTTAGGGAAATGTGTGAACTTACTACTGCTAGATCTATCATACAACAAGCTTAGTGGGCATATTCCTGAAGAGCTTGCAGGCCTTGCAAATTTAGCCTTCTATTTCAACTTGTCAAACAATTTATTAAGTGGCCATGTACCTTTAGAACTAGGAAAGTTCGATAAGCTTCAAGCCATAGATATTTCGGCAAATCAAATAACTGGCCACATTCCAAGTATCGTCGGAAGCTGCAAAGAAGTAGCATATCTGAATCTTTCTTACAATGCACTTGAAGGTCCAATTCCAGTGTCAACCAGTGAACTTCTAAGTCTTCAAGACCTAGATCTCTCCTCCAACAATTTGTCAGGTGGAATACCTATATCACTAGCAAATCTCACAATGCTCCATCACTTGAATTTTTCTTTTAACAAGTTGTCAGGGGAAGTCCCTAAAGAAGGAGTTTTCAAAAAGATTGGCGCCACAGCATTTATGGGAAATCTTGGTCTATGTGGACCTTGGGTAAATCTACCACCGTGCTATGCTCATAAACATAAAAGTGTTTTGAATCTCAAAAGAGTTATCATACCTGTTGTTGTTGTAGCAATTGTTGTATTGTGTTTGTTTCTTGCAATCTTGTGGAGACGGAATTGCAGGAGAAATATTCAGAGAGAGATTGGTCCATCATTAAATGTGGGGCATCGAAGAATCTCCTATGCAGAGCTCGCCATTGCAACAAATGAATTTAGTGATGCAAACTTGTTAGGAATTGGTAGTTTTGGAAAAGTGTACAAAGGGATTTTGAATGATGGCACAATGGTTGCTGTCAAGCTTCTCAATCTACAAAATGAAGGGGCTCAAAAGAGTTTTGATAAAGAGTGCAAAGTTTTGGGTAGAGTTAGACACCGAAATTTGATTCGGGTCATAACTTGTTATTCAGATCTCCAAATCAAAGCTTTGATATTTCCATTAATGCCAAATGGAAGCTTAGAAAAGTGGTTATATCCCGATGATGGAGAACAAAGTGGTTTGAATTTAATTCAAAGGTTGAATATAGCAATAGACGTCGCCCAAGGCATGACATATCTCCATCACCATTGTTTTCTGCAAGTCATTCATTGTGATTTGAAACCCAACAATGTGTTGTTGGGTGAAGATATGACTGCATATTTAATAGACTTTGGCATTGCTACTGTATGTTTTGCAAATAATGAAGATGGGGATATCACTTCCACAAATGCACTCAAAGGATCTACAGGCTACATTCCTCCAGGTATTATTTAAACTACATACCATATTTTAATTAATCTTATGATTTTTTTTTCTAAATCTTCATTAACCATTGTGAATTAAAAACCTTAAGACGATGATCTATGAATGCAGAATATGGAGTGGGTGGACAAGTCACAACAAATGGTGATGTTTATAGTTATGGAATAGTGCTATTGGAAATGCTCACTGGAAAGAAGCCCACCCATGACATGTTTGTCGAAGGAATGAACTTGCAAAAATGGGTGGGTAGCAGTTTTCCAAACCGACTAATGGATGTGGTGGACTTGGGTTTACTAAGGAGGACGGGTAGTTGTACTGAGGAAGATAATAATTTCAATTGTCTTAGTTCATTAATAAATGTGGGACTGCTTTGCACAAATGAATCTCCTAAAGGGCGACCTACTATGATGGTCATTCTAGGCATGCTGCAAAACATCAGAGACACTTTTTTGAGCCCTAGTTCCATTCCCAAATTGCAATCAAATATAACACATTTATTGGGTAGTTCAAGCACTACTCTCAACAACATTTGTGAAGGTCAAAGTTCTTCAACATCTTAGTCTATTGTAATAAACTTGTAGTTGTGTAGCTAAGCCATGAAGTAAATTGGATCTTATTTCCATTTCCTTCTTTGTACATAAATTGTTGTTGTTAATTACATGTCATTCCCAAATTCCAATAAAATATAACACATTCACTGGGTAGTACAAGCAATATTTTCAACAACATTTGTGAAGGTCAAAATTCTTCAACATCTTAGTCTATTGTAACAAACTGGTAGTTGTGCAGCTAAACCGTGAAGTGATTTGAATCTCATATCTCTTTTCTTTACTATGCATAAACCGTTGTTGTTAATTACATGCAAACATGAACAACAAAGTTAGATCCACAATGAATGCATCCCAGTTTGATTGTATTTTTGTTTTTGGTTAAAAAAATTTGACTTTTAATTTTAAAGTTCTGAAAAAAATAAATATGAAACTGAATATTTTGAAAATTACAAATTAATTTTAAAATTTTTTAAATTTGAATTTCTATTTTCTGATTAAATAATTAATTTTATGTAATTTAAAATTGAATGTTGAGAATTTTTGTTATTTAAAAATAAAAAATATATATATGCTACCAAATTTCATAACAATTATTAAACAATACACCTATCAAATCTTAATATTTTCATATGATTTTCTATATACAAAGAACGGTTTGTGTCATTATTGTCCGCTACTGGCGGTGCAGAGAGATACATACACACAAACCAATTGATTGCTGGAAGAAATTAATGAAATGTTACAGATCTCAGATCTCATTTATGACAGGAGGTATGGACTGTGAAGGAGATTTGGTTTTCCTTAATTGCCTCCACCTATTAACTAAATCACTTTGGCAGATTCTGTGCATTACCCAATCCAAGAACAAATAATAATAGATTTTGTGCCTGTGTGTGGTTTCAATATTTATCGCCACTATTATGGCAGGGACGAGGCCATGGACAGCCGTACGGCACCATGACTGGTGTTGTAACTGATCATAGCATTATTGATGAACTTCATGTCATGGAAAATGAAGCATTTTAAAAAGAGTTATTCAGACAGCGAGTTTTAAATGAACATTCTCAACAAATGGAGTAGAAATTTAAAAACCCGCGACATAGGTTTTTTGGCAGAGCGATCCCAATTGTGTTCATAGCGGGCAGATTCGAAAAATTGTACACCATTTGAGGGATTTTGCTGGTTCTTCCAAGGGGCGATACAGAAGCCAAACGTAAAGTGATTTGGAAATGAAGCCAAAAAAGGATTTCAATGCTAAAAGGAAAACCTCATGGGAATAGGCATATTTTCGATCTCACCTTTATTTTCCGCGGCAATGCATGCTACAGGTGACATATAAAAGAAATGCAGACTTTCTCCATTAAAATATGGGAGACCACCCATTTCATTTGCCAAGGCCGCGAATTGAACAGAGGCAGTGAATTTTATTTTTATATACTTCTAGTTCTCTGTCGAAAACCATCATGATCAACTCAAGGAGATGACAATTGAGTGGGTGTTCCATTTCCTCTTCCAATCCTAAAATCTGCCAGAGTGTGTTTCTTCCGTAATACCATAAAATCCAGAGATCTTGGGAGTCTGTTTGAAGCCAAAATTGTCTGCTCAACAATACTTTTTCAATGTTAATATTCAAGTCGGTCTTGCGGAATTTGGGCAATTATTACATAAGATGCTACAGGTTGTAAAGCCTTCCTCGAACTATGATCACAATGCATGTACATGAGAGGATGAGGTTTCAAAGATGAAAATGTAAATGAAATGTGAAGTCGAATTGAATTTTTCTGCATCACTTTGCTGTCCTCAACCGAGCGCTGCTGACGCCGAAAGTTATGGCTGTTTACAGCCGAACCTACTACACATAAATTTCTTATTCTTATCAGCTCTATGCTTATCTATAAAGCAAGCCAAGGCCAGGCCTTTCAGTAATGAAAAACTTATATTGTGTGTTCTCCATTCCTATTTGTGATCTCCGTCCTGTTCTCCATTTGTCTGTGCTCCTCTGCTGTGTCTCTTTGTGCTTCTACCTCTGATCCCATCAATTGGTATCAGAGCTAACATAATGGCTGCGAGGGATCGAACCCTGTCCACAAAACTTTCTATCTGCTGGCTTCCACAAAGAGTAATTCCCGGTATTTTTCTAATTTCACCCACCTGTAAGGAACAGTTGACACCCCTCTTTCCAATTCAAGGAAGCGATGTACCTCTGGTCTCGGATGTCGCTGTCTACAAATTTGGTGTGATTTTGTCCTGGAAACTTTTCCATCACGGGGAACAAAAGCCTGCAATATTTTTTCCGCGACGAGGGTGCAGAGTCCACCAAGTGTCAGAGGCTATTCGCAATGGCTCCTGGCCGAGCATTGGGAATTAGGGACTGCAGGCGACTGTGAAGAGCTGGAATAAGATTGTTTATTAGAGAGTGGTTAGTTAGAAATAATTAATTCCTACTTGTCTATAGTTGTAATTCTTCATTTGAGGGGTTTGTTCCTACATAATAAGAATTAGCTAGAATATAGTTTCTCCTAGTTTAGTGTGTGGTTGAGAGAATCTCTCAACCACACTATTGTACGTCTAAGATAGAATTCCTATCTTGAGACTTTTGTTCGTATAAATATGTGTGTAATTTCCTTGATTCATAATAGAGAATTTGATTAGAGTTTGTTGTGTGCTATTTTATCTTGGTATCAGAGCCCTGAGGGCTAGCCCCTCGTGGGCTTGGCCCCACTTTGGCTTGGCCCCACTTGGGCTTAAGGAAATAAAATAGTATATATTTTTTAGTTTCTTGTTTGTCCATCGATATGCTGGATGGAAAAGGCCTGTGGGGGAAATCCAAGTATGGCTCCGATGTGGTGATCGATGTCCTAGACTTTGACATCTGGCCGGAACGGCCGAGCCTCAACGTTCAGGGCATAGGCCCCGTTCCCAAGCACTGGAGAGGCGAATGCGACAGTGCCAACGGAGGTGTGTGGAGATCCGATCAGGAAGCAACAGATAGGTCGAGCCGGCGGTGTGTGCCGAGCATGCAGTGGATTGCAGATCTGCGTGGAAGCTTTGTGATCAACTCCATGATGAAAGCATGGTATGATGGCATGGATGGCAGGATAGCATGGCTTGGCTGGAGAAGCAACCAATGCATGTGTGCAACCATCTATTGGGTTTCGTTGTGGGCCAACGAAGCTTCCAAGAAACAAAATTATGAACACTGTGAGAGAAATATCGTTATAGATTCAATCTGTTGTGCTCCAATAGATCTTGTTTTGGCGCTCAACGTTAGCAGAAGCATGTTAGGTTTTCAAAATTGTATCAGTAAAATGATTCCTTAACAAGGTAGCACGATATCGTTTGTCTGGGGAGACCTGTCTCTCAGATGGAGCACTCTCCCCTTCTTGACATGGATCTGCAACATTAGCAGGAGTAGGCTTTGAATTAGCATTCTCTTTGTCTAATTCACTCACAACCTTTTTTGCACCATTTTTTTCCAGGCTTGGGCCGGTTCTCTGATGGTAGACAGAAACCGAGCACATTTGCTCCTTATGGCCTGCATCTGGAGAGGTTGCATTGTCTGCATCAGATTCACCGCCTGAAGAACTTTTTGAATCAGAATCAGTAGTGGAAGATCCAAAATCACTACTTGAGTGTTTTCATTGAGCTCAACAATTTTCTCCATCTGCTGTAATTCCAAGCGTGCAACTTCACACTTAATGGTGTCAGGGTTTGGATGGATTAGCCTCAAGATCGGCTAAGTACTACAAATTGGGTGCAAGATTTGCTAAATGACGAACAATTGTCTACATACCCAATGGACCTTTGGAGTTAGCTATCAAGGAGGCTGCGTGGAGCCTGGAAGTGGAGATCGCCTGGTGTGTTGATGTTCGCGTGTAGGTGTCGGATCTACGTGGGAGCCAGATCCGAGTCTGAGATCGCATTGTAGCAGCGGTGATGGAGTGATGAGAAATGTTGTGTTGGTGAGTTGAAACGACATGCTATGCGAGTGAACATTGCTACCAGATGAGGGATCAGCTGTGTGGAGAAGACTGCAAGAAGAGAGGATGTGTTGTGGTATTGGAGACTGTAGAGAAGAGCAGTGTTGAAAGGATCTGTCTAGTCCAAGGTTGGCTCATGATCGCCGCATTGAAAGTGTTGAATAGATTTCCTGTGCCTAGGTCAGGTGAGATGGCACTGTTGTGAGTGTGGCCAGCTGTGAGCCACTGTTATTTGACCTAGAGCAATCTAGGAGATCGAATCATGGCTGGAGCGTGGCTGTTATGGCTCATTGATGTGAGCATATTTATCTGTGTGGGCATTTGACCTGAGAACAATAATGTATGGCTTTGAAGAGGCGTGAAGCTTGTAACTACTGCTAGATCTAAGGAGGCGTGAGTTGTGTTGAAATCTATGTGGAGCTAGCTTGCAATGCAGAACCGTTGATCGTAAGAGGAGCTCCACCTATGTGGGGGAGATGGTGACTTCCTGAGTACCAGGCGCATGAGGAAGGTTGACCTCTAATTTCGAACCCAGAAAGACATCCAAACTTGTTTGTTTTCTACGGAGAAGCGAGAAGTGGTCGACCCAGACAGGACTCTGCAGCAGAGCATCTGCTACGAGAGGACGCAAAAATGGACGGTCTCTGTTTCTTGGGGATACTGCGTGCAGGTCTTGAAGAGGATTGAGCTCCCCCGCGTTCTTGAATACCCACTCCAGACATTTGTGGCGTGGGGTCACTCAATGAAAACGCCCTTCCAATTGAACACACGCCCTGTTCCAAGAAACCCCTGCCAGAGAGCAACAATCTTGTTCATGGAAAGTGCGGCGAACAACAATTATTCTGAAGATGTTGTGAGCAGGTATATGAAGCTTCAGGCTCTTGATTTGAGTAATAGCAATTGCAGCGAGCGCCACGTTGCAGATCATCCCAATGCACTGCAGAAAATCACAGTTTTTGCCAAAAAGATGCGGCCTAATTGGACCCTGGCTCCGAGAAGACATTGCTGTGAGATAATTTCTTCTAGAAAACACGGAACGGAGATTGTCATACGGAGTTGCAGGGATGGGGAAGCCATATCTCCGCCATGACTGAAACCGTAAACGAACTAATACGAATTCGTCGCGTCGCGTACACAGATACAAATGTCGCTCTTCCCAGAGGGGCCGTAGCTGGTGGCCGATTGTGTTGGTGAACATATTCATCATGTTGGTGAGTGAGATGCAGAGGCAGGGGCTTCTATTGTTGAGGAAAGAAACCAGCAACTGCATTCTTTGTTCAAGGAGAAGAGAAACTTTGTGTTCGATTTGAAGGGAGAAGCATGGTTTTTTGTGCATACTTAGGTAAACGTTTTTTTTGGAGGAGTATTTTTTTTGGAATTTAAATTGATATACATATTGAGATTAGCCACCTCAATATGAAGTTATTTTGTTAGAATTGGCTATTCTAACAAATGACAGGTTCATGGAGTTCCAAGAATTTATTTGACAAAGATGCCCAAGATGTGAACTATGAAATGATGGGATAAAAGAGCAGCAACAACGTTTATGGTGGACAACAAAGTAGATGTTTGTTTAAGTTAGTGTGGTTTGTGGAATAGACTCCCTAGCATGTTATAAACAAGTCCAGTTGTTGTAATGGTCATTGTATGTACCCAAAAACTCCAAAATGTTAAATGAAATGTAAGTCTTTTAAAGGTATTTGAAAGTTCGTGGTGATCTTAAAACCACTTTGTAATGGATTGCCTTTGTGGCTGATTGGTGGTGAGCCAGAAACCATCCATAGAGCCTTAGTGGCTACAGGATTTTCCCGGAGGTGGAACATTTAAGCTTCGGGTTTGCCCGGTGGTGGCAGATCGGACTTGCCCGGTGGTGGCATATTGCCTGAGTGGCTAACGTGTGCATGGGAGCTTTGTGCTCATAGGAGCAGGTGGACTGCAGTAACACCTGGCTCATGGTCTCAGATATTGGTGTGTCTGAGCACAAGAGGGTCGGCGCATTTTTCTATCTGACAGTGGCGTCGAAAGGCGCAATCAACGCAATTGTTTGCGATTGTTATTTGGACATGAATATTTGGCTTAGAAAGGCACTGATCTCTCTTTGTTTTTGGAAGTTCTGCACATGCAATTCGCCCGATGGTGGTGGATTTGTAGGTACATATATGCAGTGATAATGGTCGACAAAATCATGTATGCAAAGGACATCCTACAGGACTAGCGGTTGCAGCAATTGGTACCCATACATTCCGGTGGATGGTTGCTCTTTTATATGGACGTCGACATATTCTTTGTTATGTTTGACCACAACCAGACTTTGTGAATCACTAGCATGACAAGTAGTTATTAAGGGGGGGAGTTAGAAATAATTAATTCCTACTTGTCTATGGTTGTAATTCTCCATTTGAGGAGTTCGTTCCTACATAATAGGAATTAGCTAGAATATAGTTTCTCTTAGTTTAGTGTGTGGTTGAGAGAATCTCTCAACCACACTACTGTACGTCTAAGATAGAATTCCTATCTTGAGACTTTTGTTTGTATAAATATGTGTGTAATTTCCTTGATTCATAATAGAAAATTTGATTAGAGTTTGTTGTGTGCTATTTTATCTTCATTCATGATCGGCACCTCCAGAGCCATTTGGATTCCTTTAAGTTTTGTCGTAAGGGTTCTTTTAACTTGTATTAAGGAAGTGGAAAATGTCGTGTAAGTTTGGAATTTTAACAAAAAGCACAGGAAAAGTTATTTAAATAAATGAAGGGAAAAAGTCATAGCTTAAATCTAATTAACTCTTGGATCTATTAAGCTTCGAGAGGGATCAAATTTTTGGATCTATCAAACTTCAAGAAGGATCAAATATTTTGAGGTGCAAATCTCTTTTTTGAGGTAAAAATTGACGAAAAGTTTGCACCTTGAGAGATTTGATCTTTCTCAGCGTTTATAGATTTGGGGTTAAGATGGATCTAGGCGGGTTTCAGTAGTGCAGCCATACAAAATTTGTTGAACGTATAATCATTTTGATCATTTTAAGTATGTTAAATATGTCTAATAATAATTTGGTCAATTTAACTTTAACTTTGTTTAGTTACCTCAGTGTTTTGAGATGAGAAAGACTTTTAGTAACTTGAATGATGAAATAAAAATTTAAAGTGCAAAGTGACAATGTAACAATGTTAAATGATAAAAAATGTGAATAATAAGAATATAGTGAATTACAAACAATCTTCATTTTTTATCAATCTGAAACTATTTTATTTTACTATTTTTATTGTCACACCTATTAGTTATTCTCTATTACTGCGTTTGAATGCAAAGTGATTAACAATGTTAAATGATGGAAAATGAAAATAATAAGAATGTAACCAATTACAAATAGTTTACAGTTTTAAGAAGAAGACATTTCAGGTAAGTGAACATTTTATGTAGGATGAAAAATCAAGTATTGTGTTTATTGTTGAATTGTTGTAACAAAGAAGTCAATTCACGCCATGAATAATGTTTATGTTCACACACACTGAGAGAGAGTTTGTATGTCTTGGGGATGAGATAGAAATATAGATGGAGGAGGGGGGTGGGGGGGTGGAGAGAAGGAAGAAGAGAGAGGCAAATACAAGGAGGGGGGAAGAGATATAGATATGGAGAGAGTGTGTGTCTGTTTGGGGGGTGAGATAAAGAGATAAAGGAGAGGCAATGGGAGATATGGATATAGATGGAGGGGGAAGAGACGTGCTTACACTGAAATCAATGCACACTATTAATCTAATTACTTTGAAATTAATGTACATCATCCATCTAGTGGCATCAAATCATAAATAAACATCTACACTGAAATCAATGCATCTAGTGCAAACAATCAAATAGGATTAGAAATCCACATCTACACTAAAATCAATGCATCTAGTGCAAGCAATCAAAGAGGATTATGAAATCAATATCTACATTGAAACCAATGCATCCAGTGCAATGAATTAAATAGGAGTAGAAATCAACATCTACACTCAAATTAATGCATCTAGTGTAAGGTATTGAATAGGATTAGAAATCGACATCTACATTGAAATCAATGCATCTAGTGCAAGCGATCATATAGGATTATAAATCAATATCTATACTAAAACCAATGCATTCAGTGCAAGTAATCGAATAGGAGTAGAAATCAACATCTACACTGAAATCAATGCATCTCGTATAAGGTATTAAATAGGATTAGAAATCAACATCTACACTAAAATCAATGCATATAGTGCAAACAATCAAATATGATTAGAAATCAATATCTACATCGAAACCAATGCATCTAATGCAAACAATCAAATATGAGTATAAATCAACATCTACACTGAAATCAATGCAAATTCTATGTCTATCTCCCTCCCTCTCTCCTTCTCTCTCTCTCCCCCTACCTCTCTACCCCGTCTCTCTCTCCCCACCTCTCCTTCTCTTTCTTTATCTTTCTCTTCTTCCCTCTCCCCTGCTCCATCTATATCGATATCTCCTTTCATCTCTTTGTATTTGTCTCTCTATCTCAACCCCCTAAACACATGTCACATTCTCTCTCTCTCTCTCTCTCCCTTTCTTTGTCTATCTCTATCTCTGTTTATATCTCTATCTCCCTTTGTCTCTCCTTCTTTATCTCTCTATATTATTCTTCATACACTTTTTCTTTGTCCATATCTATCTATCTATGTATCTCTCCCTCTTCCTCTCCTTATCTATCTCTTCCACTTCTCTCTCTCTCTCTCTCTCTCTCAGCCCCCAAACATACACACTCTCTCTCCATATCTATCTATCTATCTCTATCTCTCTTCCTCTCTCTCTCCCTCTCTTTCTCTCTCTTCCTCTTTTAGTTTGTACTCTTATCTCTTTGATCTCTTTTGGTTGTTACCCTTGGATCTTAGTCCCGTGGGGTCTCCTTTATTGACCATTTGGTTCTAGGGTGGTACTACTTGGGAAACCCTAACTTTGGGTAGGTGTTCCCATTCCTTTACCCGCACATACTACTCCCTTTCCTTTCACTATACCCCCATTCATCATTTCTCCCACCTCGGTCCACATTCCCATTTTTGGGTCCACATAGGGTTAGCCTCCCTCTCCCCTTGCTCCCAGCTTAATTCAGGCCTAGAATGATGCCACAGAAGTTGAAGCAACTAAAAAAGAAGAAAACACATAATTGGCCACTTTTAACAAGAAATTGTACCACAAAATGCAAAAGATGGCCAACAAAAAAATAGTTAGCACCTACCCCATCCATGGCCATCACCCTGGTTCCATAGGCCCTAGATGAGCCTCCTTTATTATTCAGGAACCCATGATTGTCCCAACCCATGGAGGGCAATGAACCGCCTTGCCTCAAAGGGGTAGTTGTTGCTATATTATACACATCATGCTCTTGTCCTTTGAACCCCAGGCAGTTAATTAAAGAAAATTCATAAAATGTAAAAGGCATATAAAGAAGGGTGAGAGAATCAAGGTCAGGGCACATCATGTACCATGGCTACTCCGTCCTATACATTATATACTAGGTATGGGATTCCCCTTATCTAGCTACTTTTATGCCCCATTATGTGGCCTAGGGCTGCCCCTCTCATTCCCTATTCCATATCACCTATTTGTCACTTGCCACCCCCATTAGAAGGGTGTACCTTGGACATACTATCCCCTCTGAGGGCTGAAACCATGTAATAAGGTACTTGGTTAACCCCCTTTGGAGCTTGGAGACACTAGCACATGCCAAAGGCCACTACATAAGGGCATGCCATTATGAAGTGCCCACTTTTCTATCCATGATTTGTAAGCTTTTTTCCCTGATTATTCTAATGACTGATTGTATTGGAAGCCTAGGGGATACATCAGATCTTATGCAATATTGTTGGTGGTTTCCGTTTGGGTTTGGCTTCCCTATATGGGATCCTGACCCCAAAGGTCCACATTGGCACATGTAGGGTGTGCATAGAGATCCATGGGCCTCCATAGCAACAAACAACACTCCACAGAACTTCATGGATGTTCACAGACTACTAACGATCCATTTTTGGGATGATGGTGACATGATTGGTACACTATGCCCAACAGGGCCCCACAGGAGCCCCACACTCTTGGCAGGTTTCCCAATACTTGTACGATATTATGGCAGCATTCATTCCACCACTTGGACCATTGCGGAGGATCTACAGGCGTCTCTGATTCATATGGAGAACCATGGAGTCATTGATGTGTCTTTAGACCCACCGAGAGCACGACATGTCTTCTACTTAGAAAACAAGGGGCCACCCCATTGTCCATCATATTATGAGGAATTTATTCCTCAATATGGCACTTCAAGATGTTATTGAGCCTTTGGAGGGCCCTACGACATGCACACATCATTATTTGGCCCGTTGTGTTGGGCATGGAATCCCCTCACAACATGTTTTGGGGCTCAAAGCCCAAGTTTTGAGGAATATTATTGTAAAGCTCTCCGAATTGTGGGCCCATAGCGCGAATTGTATGTTGGAATCATAGGGTTGCCTGCCCTAAGTTTTGAATGTAGTGTCGGCCTACCCATGGTCTGCGGACCATGGGATTGTATAAATAGAGTGAGGCTCTAAGTTGTAAAGTAGAGAAGAAAATAAGAATTGAATGAATGGATGGAATCTGATGGTTAGCGAAGTGTAGAGGAAAGGTCTAAGTGTCTTGGGTTGTAGTAGTAGAAAGAGGCTTTACAGCTGATTGCGCAGAGGCCTAGTAGAGTCCGCAGCTGAGTGCGCAGGGTAGAGTCAAGTCTGTAATTGAAGGAAGAGAATAATAAAGAGAAGTTCTACTACCAATTCTGTGTATCTGTTCTAAGTTATTACATGTTCGATGTTACTTGCAATTATATTTTTTAGTTATTGCGCGCACTTGTATTGTGAATATTTTTAAGTATAACTGAAAGCGTACAAATAAGTTAAGTAGATCAACTAATATCAGACTGCAAGTAGGGACTTGGGTAATAACACTGTTTGGCCCCTGAATAGGGTTGTGTGAAGGCAGCGTCTCAGGCTGCAAGGTACGGGTAAGTGCGCGTTGGATCGAACCGTGGACCACTTGAAATCATCAGGCATCCCCAGGGTGCGGAAACCTGGTTCTAGCACCCTCCCATACTACTTCGGGTGAGACCACAGTGCGCGTTCCACAGACTGCTGCCAAAAGGGCCAGTAGTATAGAGATTTGTTTGGCTAAATCACTTCTGAACTTGGGTCAAGCCCCACTAAGCCAACAAATGGTTCCATTGCTGGGACTGGGATCTGCATAAGGGATGTCTAATGTCGAGTCACTAAAATCTGACCAAGAAATAAATTGAAAAGTGGATGGACAGAAAAATTCACGAGTTCGCAGCACAGGAAAACAAGAATCCGCAAGTATTAAAGGAACAATGGTTAGAGCGCTACGTGTATATGGAAATACATGAGATTTTCTTTGCATCCTTCCCTTCTGAGTTGTATGAGTGGATTGCGAAGCTAGCAAACATTCAAGGGAGGTGTAGGCTTGACAAACCAATCGTGTGGACTCTGGAATTGGTGCGCAAACTAGAAGCATTGGAAGATAAGATCGCGCGTGCTGTGGACCATTGGCTCGATCGAATTATAGGAGGGTTCATCACTGAGTTCACGATAGACACATCAGTCAACTACAACGAGACAAAACGACGTTTCCTCAAAGGACCACGAGATAAGTACATTAAATCTTTGAATACCTAGATTAAAATGCTACTGTGCGAAAAGTGGGTTATGCGAATAAATTAATGTTTGGGACTACGCGAAGTGGGAAGATCTATAGAAACCGAAGTAGCAAAGAATTAGAGACTAGTCCCTTGATTTCACCCTTGCAAGAGAGCGAGGAGGAGCTTGCGCAAATTTCTCCGAGAAGTGCTATCAGTCTGATAAGGTAGCGAATTCTGTGCATAACACCCCCACATACACCACCACTGATTTCACCATCATCACCTCCATCTCCACCCACACCACCTCCGCCACCCACCTAGTTCAGTATGGCGAGCGCAATAAAATTACCAGTATTCAAAGGAGTAGGAAACGAAGATCCGAACCAATTTAAGTTCGTGGTAAAGGCAGTATAGGAAGCGCATGGAGTTGCAAATGACAACATAAAGAACACAACACTCGTGAGTGCGTTGCAGGACTGCACACTGACGTGGTACATTAAACACTCTAATGGCAATCCAAATGCAGGGATCGTGGAAATCCAAGCCACGCTAAACAGGGAGTTTAGCAGGCCAAAATCGGAGACACATTCGATTATTGGGTTTCAGGAGATCACGATGCTTCTAGGCAAGACTCCCTGGGAACTGGATTAGAGGTTGAAGGGAATGATTCGCGAAGCCAACATGACCTTGAAATATGCACAACACCGCGCATAGTTTGTAGCATCCCTAATGTCACATCTGAGGACGGCGCTGTCACAGCAAAAGTTATCCACCCAGGCCGAAGCGTTGGATATTGCAATGAGACTACACAAAACCCCTATACAAGATCCTGGCCTGGGAGTTCAACAATTCCATGCACAACTGAAAAATTTATGTCTAGAAATGCAGAGTCTAAAACAGGACAAGACAACTCGCACTGAGGTGCACGAGGAGGTATGGTGCATCAAATGCAAGGGACATGGACATGACAAAGATCACTGTCCAGTCTTCACGACCTATTTGGCGGCAGGAAGGCCGATGCCATTAAGACCAGAGGCACAAGCAGGGCCGAGCAAGACACCTGCATTATGGTGCACGATCTGTCAAATAGGAGGAAAACATGCTACGGACAATTGTCATCTCTTACAGAAGTATGTGCAGACGTCCCAACAATTGTTCTGTAATTTTTGCAGGTCAGTAGGCCATGATGAGCGCACCTGCAGAAGTTATGAGCTAATGATGGATCAAACCCCTACCTATAGGGTGCAGACTGAAACACGAGCCCTTGATTAAAATGTAGGAATGGCGCGCTCTGTATTTCAAGGGTGCGGCCGAGGTTGACGTGGAATGGGCCCAGGAAGAGGTCGCAGACAACTAATTTGTTACAATTGCGGAGGGTCGGGACACTATGCCCTTGATTTTACAAATCTGACAAGAGCATCATGTTTATATTGTACTCAGTTCGACCATGAGGCAGAGGATTTCCCTACCCTGATAGTGAGGCTGCGTGATAAGGGAATAATCCAGTCTCCCCCAACTCAGAATCTGCAAATGATGAGGGTTGAGCAGCACGAAGAGGATCTGAATGTGAACATTGTGCTTTGGAGCAGTATCACAATAGGAGATGACAAAGGTAAGAAACCTGAAGAAAGTGCGTGGATTCGCAAGGCTCCTACAAAGGAACATGAATTTGGTTTGGAGCGCGCGAAGGAGATATTCATGGAAGCTAAGAAGAGCTTCACGAAGGCCTCCACTTCAGGTAGTAAGGATCAACTAGAACTGGAGATGGATCCTTCAATGCTCACTACCTTGTTGGAGACGTGTATGAATTTGTTGCACGACACAGGGCTATGAAGGGACTGCAAGAACTTATCACTAGGTGCGCTGGGTCAAGAGAGCCACGCGTAGTATGAAAACTCGGAAAACATATATCGCGAACAGGAATGGAAATGAGGTTGACTGTGCAAATCGGAGAGTATGAAATAGATCAAGTAATTTTGGATCTAGGATTGCACGTGAATGTACTGCCAAAGCAAACATGTGAATGCGTGGGTAGGCCCGCGTTGCAGTGCTCTCCTATTCAATTGCGAATGGCGAACCAACAAAAGATCTTACCCATGGGAATATTACAAGGAGTAACGGTCGATATTGAAGGCGCGAGCGCGCTAGCGGATTTCGAATCGATAGATATTATTGACGATAGCAATCCCTATCCCGTGCTACTGGGCATAGACTTGGCCACTAATATGGATGGAATCATAAACCTAAAGAAGCGCAAAATGATTTTTGAAAAAATTCACTACGTAGTAGTACCGCTAGATCCTGCCGAAGGAGCGCGATATACAAAACCGGTGCGTGACGATGATAGTGATGACGATCTCGATTGTATGTACAAGATAATCGCGTGAGAGAAGGATTGAGTGAATCTGACAGCAGATGGTAGGATATCATGGGAGCGTGATAGCTCCTGCACTTTGGATTCAGACGAGGAAGTAGAACGATGGCAGAACCGGTTACACAAGGTAACCATGCTAAATTGCAATATGATGATAAGGTTATTACGCTATGTAGCAACAGAGGCAAGGGATCTGGCCATGTATGATGGATTGACATCAGTGGAGGAATTCCTGAACAAATTTGAAAGTGAAGTACCAAAACAACAATGGTTCGATGCTCTGAAATGGGCATTACGTGCTACGCCCGCAAGGTGGTGGGGTACACACCATCAAAGTTTCGGGGATTGGCGCAACTGCAGAAAGGTGATGCTTACACGATTTGGAAAACCTCAACTACGGATGAGAGCTAGTTTGGAGGGGTGAAACAGCTTTTGCACCCACCTTTCTAGATGGATACAGGCGTATGGTACGTAGCCCACACCAATGCATACCACTCTCCTAATAGAAAACAAGAACAAAACGTAGAAGCAGCGAAGACGAAGCGCACCAAGGATTGTCAGCGAGGAAGCCTTTGACAAGGCGTGTGAAGTGCTGAACAGGGTCCACCATGTGAAATGCACTGACTGGGACCTGCGCGTACCAACGGTTCGATGGGCCTATAGGACCATGTGAAAAAACTTGAATGTGAGAGAAATTCCAAAGCCACGGTATGAAGCAAGGGTTGTAATCTCTAAAAATCATGTGAAGCCGAGTCCGCATGTAACAACAACCATAGATTCGACCATGCGCGAAGCTCGTAATGAAGAAATCACACAGCTATGCAAAGCAGAACATATAAGACTTCAAGAAGAAATCCGACGGGGAAACTTTAGACTTCGCGAACCTAAAAAGGACTGCGTATGGCTAAGGAAGAAAGGAGTTTTACTGGACACAAAGGTCACGCGGCTGGAAAACGAAATAAAGGGAGAATTTCTCTTCAACAGACTTTGTTGGGGGATTGCCAAAATCTAGAAAGGGACATGACTATTTATATGTTATTGTGGACAGGTTCAGCAAAATGTGTATTTTAATACCCTGTAATAAGCAGATTATAGCTGAACAAACAACGAAGGTGTTCTTTCAGCAAGTCTAGGTGCATTTTGGGTTACCTACTTCCATAGTATCTGATCGAGACTCCCGATTTGTTGGGAAGTTTTGGTCAAGTTTGTGGGAATTAATTGACACCAGACTAAAGAAAAGCACAATCTTTCATCCACAAACAGATGGCCAAATAGAGGTAGTCAACATGACAGTGATCTAGTTACTTAGGGGTTATTGCAGCAAGCATCCCAATCTTTGGGATGAACATTTATGTTATTTGCAACATGCTTACAACCGTGCTAAACATTCTTCTACATAGAGATCTCCTTTTGAGACATGTTTTGGTTTTATACCAAGGTCTCCCTTGGATTTTGTCTTTGAAAAAGACATAGTAGTTTTTGGACACAGTGATGTGGACAAAGCAACCAGGTTCATCGAACAGATCCAAGAAATTCACCAGGTAGTGCAGGAACAACTACAAAAGAGCCAAGCCAAATACAAGGCAAGGCATGATAAACATCAAGTCGAGCACAGCTTCCAAGTCTGTGACCATGTCTGGCTGTATATCAGTAAGGACAGAAGGCAAGGTGAAGGAAAGAAGCTGAAGCCAATAAGGTATGGGCCTTTTAAGTTACTTGAGAAAATTGATGAGAACGCTTTCCGCCTTGATCTACCAGCATACATGCACATCTATTCAGTGGTAAATGCAGAAAACTTAAGACTGTTTGGACCTCCATTAATTGAAGGTCCCGAAGAGAAAAGTCAATTACCTTCCATTGATGATCTGTTGCCTGAATACCTCAATGAGTTGTGATCCAGATTTAAACAGGAACGCAATAAAATACAGAGATAAGCATATACACAAAGATGCAGCGGAAATAATACTTCATTTCATTAATGGAAAATACTGAAATATGCTTACAACCGGAAATAGAAATAAACCAGCTAGGGCGATGGTAGCTTATCTCTGAGAAGAGATGTGTGGCTACATGCCTCTGAACTGTGTTACAATGAGGCTCGAAGGCCTATTTATTGTTGAGAAACAATGGAAAAACCCTTCACATTCCAAAACCTAACCCTGGAAGATGAAACGCCAAATTGTGGGCCCCGTTTTTGGGTAAGTTGGTACATCAACTTCCCGGGGTCGCGAATTGGTCGTCTTATCTCCGTTTGACGCGCATGATAGCCCGTTGGAAAGATCTCTCCGAGGACTACGACGGAAAAGACGATTTTTAGTCACGAAAAATTGCTGGCGGTAGATTTCCCAAAAAATGTCGTTTAGGGCCTCCAACTTGAAATATCTATTCACAATAGTCTCCACCAGTGACCATGCCCACTCCAAGTCTAAGAAATCATGTCGGGAACAGACTGCATCTAGGATGTAGGTGGACATTTAAATCTCTACACGCATACCTTCAGGTGACTGTCGAACCTTCGTGACTTGTTCCTTCAGCTAATGAGCCAAGCTGCCATACCAATTACATGGCTTTACTTCTCTAGCCAGTTGGTCCAATGTGATCACCCAACTCTGAGGAAAGGTTTCAGTGCTTGCTTGGCCACACAGTCGACATGCGAATATGACCAAGTATTGGTATGCCTTCCTTAGTGTCTTTGTCTTGTAGATCTTGTTGGGTGTCATCCTGAAACGAGCTAGCTCCTTGACCCAATCCTTTAGAATGTCTCTGGAGTTAGCTCTGCTGTTGGGAAATTTGAATGGAGGAATAATAATAGTCACGGGCTCAAACATGTAATACATCTCATCATAATCTCATGCCCAGAAGGCTGCAAGCTTCATCCCACTGACACTTCTCAAGGTCATCATCTTGCGGTTAGTGTGAGAGACGATCCAATGAATCATGTCCATGCATGGGAACAAGAGGTATATGCACGCAATCTAGTACAAGTCGGACTTATGAATGTTCACGTATACTTAACGGTCTTTGAGGTCCTCCCCAAAAGTTCCTGTGAGTGTTTCATTAACCTCTTGCCACTTTAGTTTGATGTCCTTGTCTAGATATAACTTCGTATCTTCATAGATCAACAAACTAGAGGACACTTGCTCAAATGCTTCTCCAGCTGCAACTCCATTAGTGTCTTGTGATCCTGTTCTCCTGGAAGCCATTTAGATAGATGAACACCTAAAATATATGGAAACAAGCAACATGCATGGCAAGAAATATGTCAGTGAAAACAAAGAAAATCCGGGGAATAACACAACACATACTTGGGAAACTACTGAGCAAGATTACACAAATTTTACTAGGAGCTTGGGCGACTGGTTTCCAAAGCTATGCAAAAGGAAGCCTGGGCTAGCTGGGAGGAAGGATTGGCTACTAGATCTATGAAATGTACAATCCAGTCAAGCTATTGGTTGCTGGGATTGTGCAATGCACAATCCCAGCTAGGAAGGGGTGTTGGCCCAGGGACATATTTCCACAATTCCTTGGGCCAAGCAGCCACTGTCCTCCAGAAATGTGAAAAACAGTCCTGGAGGTCAGTGCTAGGTAGGAATGTGCATTTTTGGAGAGGAAGGTGAGCCTTCCTTCCTAGATTACACAATGCAACCTTGGTCAAGGTTGGCTCTGTGGTGAAGTAAAATTATGAGTACGGACACAAACAGTTCCTGTAGCCCGATAATGGGTCTAGCCACAACTAATACATTCTATGGAAAATTTCCTTAGGTTAGAACCAATTAAGAGGGCCTACCTTTTAGTACGCTTATCCCATTTGATGATGTCCTTGCTTTCTCGCTCCATCTATCTCTCGCTTCCTTCTTCAAACACCTGAAACAAGTAAACAACAGCAAACAACAACTATGCTAATAGACAAATTGTAATTCAACCTACTTAACAAGTCAAGAAACATTAAGCCATGAACATGTAAGATGAAAAATCATGTAGGAAATCAATCGATAGTTTCATATATATTGAATCAAGAAGATATTACAACCATTGTCTTGACATTGCTGTTCTCCTTTGACAAAACAAGGTTCCCACACACTTCTGCTAGCATTCCATGATTGCCTCAACAATAATAGTTTTAAGGCTCTTCCCTTTAGGCTTCACATTAAACCAAATTCACAATTCTCCCTCACTCAACTAGAGAGCTACAACTATGAATAGCTTGTTGTTTACTCCAAACTTAATTAGCACTAGCACACCAACATTAACACTTCAACACTAACACTAGCTTGTGCTTGGGAAAAATGGAGGTTTATATAGCATGAATGGATGGGATATGGATCCTCTTCTCATGGGAGAAGGTCTTATCTCTTGAGGTAGTTCCATCATTATAGGCGAAAGGAGCCCAAACTTACATCCTCGACCTCATCTGGCCAAACCATTTACTAGACTTCCGTTACGAAGCTTCTAGAGCTAGAAGCTTTAGCTCTTTATTTAAAAACTCTCCATAAGAGGATCAACATGACTAGAACAAAGCTTAGTCACTTCGGTTAGCACTAGGGACAGTGTTAATCCCTGCACATCGGTGCAAGGAGGACAAGGGCCATTAGTGCTAGTCTTGTAAATTGGGAAAAACAGAAGATTTTGGGGAAATGGTGCAAAAGGGAATTGCTCTACTCATGAAGAGGGACATAATGGGAGTTTCTTCATGAAGGGAAAGCATGTAGGGTTCACTGTAGAGGTCCTCTAGGATCAAGGAACGGGGAGTATAGGGACAGTGACAAAATTTTGTGTAACAAATACCCCCTAAAGCATGAAGGTCGAACTAGAGTGAGGGATGAAATGATTTATGAATCAGTACGGGGAACCGTAGTCTGTCATCGGAAAACCTGCAAGAAAGTACAGATACATATGCGTAACTGAAAACTTTGTCAAATGATACATGAATCGTTGCATGGATGCAGCCATCAAAAGAACGATCATGTAAATGGATCCAGGTATGGGCACAACCATCCATTAAAGAGGATCATAATGAACCCATGGTATGGTCGCAAAGGAGGTGCCTGGTGACCAATGAATGACAGTTGATTAATAATCAAATTCTCCCTTTGCGCAGAAAAAAAACCACACGGAAAAGTGAAGAAACAAGAGCTCCCATGACATAAACATAGTCGTGTCCAAGGAGAAGATTGAAATCTAACGGACCTTGGACTGCCATCACGTCTATATAGACGGTCTTGCCCCCCAAAGTAATAGGGAACTTCGAAAGGATCTCTAAGGGTTGACTGGTTCCTCCGTTGAAAGCCAACAGATTCGGGGTGACTGGCACAAGCTGTGGGTATCCAAAAGCTTTCCAAGTAGTAGAAGACATGATGCTAACAAACATGCCTTCATCTAATATAGTGCCATGTACTACCATATTATAGGCTTGTACTGTGATCTGGAAAGGCACATAAGATGGAAAGAGGAAAGCATTCAGTGGACCCCAATAAAAAGAGATGACATAACTTCTTGGTGGGGGTATCATATGATTTCCCCCATGTTGTACAGGAATAGGAGAAGGACTCTCCTGAATAACCAGGATGGGAGGGTCATGCTTTGATTCATGAGAATATGAGGAGATGAGAAGAACATGAGTAGTATGATCACCACTCTCTCCTGAAACAGAGTGAGAAACTGGTGGCAGAACCAAGTCGACACTCTTTTTGACCAATGTTTGGTCAGGAATAGACATAAGAGAGTCTTGCTTAGGAAGAGCAGGACAAACAAGAGATGAATCCAAGTCAATATATTTACCAACCGGGAGAGGGTCACAAGAAAGCTTATGATAACCAACAGGAAGCTGGGGTTGAGGAGCTGCAAGATTTTACAAAAGTTTGGAAGCTTTATCCATCAGAGGAAAAAGGTGAAGAAGATGCTCTCCTTCACATAACCTACAGGGGAATCTAATCTTCCCTTTCTTCTTACCATCATTAGTTGAAGGTGTAGCATTGACATGATCTCTAGAGGTCGACGGGGATAGTCGATTCAAGTCTTGAGACCATACCTCTAAGACTTTGGGAATGCCAGAATAGTCTCGAAGGAGATGGTCACTCTTACACAGCCTACAAGGGAATTTTACCTTCAGTGGAGGATCAAAAGTTTTGTCGGCAGGGGGTGCATTTGGAGTAATAGCTACACGATTGGCCTCTTGCTTATTTGACTTCTTCTTCTTCATCTTCTTCTTCTTCTTTTTAGCCTCATGGTTACTGGATTTCAAACTTTCACCAAGCGAAGTAGAAGAGGAGGGTGAATAAATGGGGGAAGAAGGCGAGGGGTCAATCTTAGAATCATTGTGACGTGATTTGAACGAAGGAGATGGCAGGGCAGGAGTTGGGACACTCAGGACCATCGAGGTCGAAAACAATGAGATAGGTAAATCAATGGTTAACCCAGGGAGGGGCAACGTTGCCATATAAGGACCACTAGAATTTCCAAAAGAAGGAAAAGGACCAAGATTCCCATCTGGGGGGAAACCTTGACTAGTAGACTCTCGGAATGTTTCCATTGGAATCAACCCTAAAGAATCGCTAAGGAATATAACTTTAACTAGGAATATTTCGTGGGTAGTTAATTTAAGACATTGAAACAAAACTATACCTTTTCATGTTTTAAGAGTCGAGAAAAGGGTAAAAGGTGACTCTAGTCGCTTTTGAAGGTAACAAGCTCAAAAGGACAAGTGCTCGATGATATTTTCAAATTTAAAGAGTTAGTGAAGATAAAAATTGACTACTCAGGGTATTCTAGGCAACAATATTACTTGGTAACTGTGAGCTACAGAATACCTCCCAACGAACTGAGAAGTACGGGCAGGCAACCTCCCCAAATTATGTGTTCGGTGTACCATGTTTACAAGGTGGCAGACTCGGCTTTCAATGGATAAAGTATTGCAAACCTAGTGGGGTCTCCCTTTATATACACGATGGTATGGGGAGCACAAGTCCGTACTAGCGTTGTCTAATGCTGAAGCGAATGACATCTGCTAGGTTTAAAGACGTTGGAACACGTCTCTAGCCTAGACCACTAAATGTGAGCATTAAGTTTCAATACTTTCTTAGGTTAATTCAATAAATTTTAACAGTTGATCTTGAATTAGGTTTCAATTACAAGGCCCTACCGTTGTCATGTAAAAACTCCTATATGCAGCTATATGAGAAAAGAGATCTTTGTCTTCGATGAAAGTTATCACTAATTGAGAGATAGAGAACACAAAATTAATGCAACAATCAAAGAACGAAATATTTCACTAATAAATCTCCTAAATGCACTTAATCTTCCTATAACAATGTAAGAAGTTTCATTTCATTTCCAATGCTTATGATGATGCAATATTTTCGCTTAAGTGAACTAGAATGATGCTCTCCTTTTCATAAAATGTAAAATGAATCTTTCACATAAAGCAATTTAAATGAATAGTTTCACAATTCCGAACAAACAAGCATCAATCAAATCCAAAGCATGATGAATGAAACTAAAAACAACTTATTCCTTGAATCGAACCAACCAAACACATAAATGCTTCAATCGAGAAACCAAGCAATGTAATCTATGCTTGGAAAGAGAAAAGAGACACTCGAAATAAGGGAACAAATGAGACTCTTTCACTCATTCTATTGAAAATGAAGCAAACAAAGCATCCTAGTCACTTATGGGAGGAAGAAGGGAGTCTAAGGGTCAACACACACTGGCACTGTAATGGGATAAATTCTAATCTTTCTTAACTCAGAGACCAGAGCGACTTTTGGGCCAAAAGTAGCGTTGATCGGCATGACCAACACAACTTTCAAGCTAAAACTAGTGCTGATAGGCCTGACCAGCGCAATTGTTTGGCCAAAGCTAGCGCTGATCGAAGGATTCAAAGAAAAATAAAAAAGAACATCACACAGGGCCAGACTTAACACATCAAAGGGGTGGCTAAACTAAGCAAGCACACAAACCAAGCTAAATGAAGCTTTCTAGTCAGGGAGAAGATGGTCTAAAAGGCTTACGGGGTCGGAATCATGAGGGAAAAACACACTGGCCAAGATTGGGGACAAACCCTAATCTTCACTTACAGGCATCGGTGTGAGAGCCTAATTGACAACAAGCGCTAGAGGTAGGTCGACACGACTGTTTCTCAGCATATCGCGTTGACCGACATGACTGTCAGTGTATTAAACGCGTTGAATGTGGGAGCCAAGAAAAAAAAAATTAATACAGGGACCAGATCTACTACTATGAATTTCAAAATCAGACCAGTAAGCAAAATAAAAGAAACAAAACCAAAGGGAAAAAGTGGAACTAGAAAAGTTCACACGAAATCATGAAATCTCAAACAAGACAAACAGAAGGATTGGCTCCCCTTTATGGTCATCAATTTGTGGTGAAGTAAAATTATGAGTGCGAACACAAAAAATTCCTCTAGCCCGATAATGGGTCTAGCCACAACTGATACATTCTATGGAATATTTCCTTAGGTTGGAACCAATTAAGAGGGCCTACCTCTTAGTACGCTTATCCCATTTAATGATGTCCTTACTTGCTCTCTCCTGCTATCTCTCGCTTCCTTCTTCAAACACCTGAAACAAATAAACAACAGCAAACAACAACCATGATAATAGACAAATTGTAATTTAACCTACTTAAAAAGTCAAGAAACATTAAGCCATGAACACATAAGAAGACAAATCATGTAGGAAATCAATCGATAGTTGCATATATATTGAATCAAGAAGAGATTACAACCATTGTATTGGCGTTGTCGTTCTCCTTCGACAAAACTAGGTTCCCACACACTTCTGCTAGCATTCCATGATGGCCTCAAAAATAATAGTTTTAAGGCTCTTCCCTTTAGGCTTCACATTAAACCAAATTCACAATTCTCCGTCACACAACTAGAGAGCTACAACTATGAATAGCTTGTTGTTTACTCCAAACTTAATTAGCACTAGCACAACAACATTAACTCTTCAACACTAACACTAGCTTGTGCTTCAGAAAAATGGAGGTTTATATAGCATGAATGGATGGGAGATGGATCCTCTTCTCATGGGAGAAGGTCTTATCTCTTGAGGTAGTTCCATCATTATAGGCAAAAGGAGCCCAAACTAACATCCTCGACATCATCCAGCCAAACCATTTACCAGACTTTCATTACGAAGCTTCTAGAGCTAGAACCTTTGACTACTTATTTAAAAACTTTCCATAAGAGGACTGACATGACTGGGAAAAAGCTCAGTCACTCCATTTGGCACTAGGGACAGTGTTAATACCTACATATCGGCGTGAGGAGGATAAGGTCCATTAGCACCGGTCTTGTAAACTGGGAAAAACAGAAGATTTTGGGGAAATGGTGCAAAAGGGAATTGCTCTGCTCATGAAGAGGGACTCAATGGGAGTTTCTTCATGAAGGGAAAGCATTTAGGGTTCACTATAGAGGTCCTCTAGGATCAAGGAATGGGATGCTGTGTAATAGGCCCGACTCGCCGACGGGAAACTGCAAGCAAATAAGATAATGAATTCATGGCGACGCTAAGTGATAGCAGAAGTGATTAATAGTGCATGCAAAACATGAATGAAAGATTCAACAAATAGATCAACATACATGTGGATGAGGCAGTTCACCGGTTGGTTGAACGTTCGTGAAAAATAGCTTCATGCATGCGACAATAGTGAGATAGCAACGAAAACTGAAACAGAGATAGGAAAAGCTAGTATACATGTAAACGATAGAAAGCATTAAAATAAATCAAGAAAACAACACACACACAAGCAAATACACAAAAAGCGACAGAAATGATGAAAAAGACAAGTTGAGGTCACTTACCCATGAATAACTGAGCTAGATGTGTTGAAGATTCCTAGATGTGTTGTGGGATGTCAGAGCTCCAAGATTGATGTGAATGAATGAGCTTTGATGCATCAAATAAATAAGTTTGGTCTCATGACGCACATGCCACAAATCTAGGAAAAAGTGACACTTGGAGGGAAACTTCTAAAACAACTTTGCATGTAACCCTCGGCTGCTAAAAATAGCTCCCTAAATCATGGGATACCTTGTGCATGTTCCTTCTTTCTATTCTGGGAAGAGCAAGTCATGCATGCATGCAAGTCAAGTTTCCTTGGTCCCAGGTGGAACTAGTCAACCAGACTACTCATGCATGCAGTTGCTCAAATGCTTAGGAAAAATGCACATTTATGACTGGGAGCTAGGCTAACTTCCCAGGAGGTTTGCGCAATTTCTGGGAAAAGTAGCTGACTAATGCCTAGATTTATGCAAATTCTGGGTTGAACAACGCTGCTGGGGAAATTTGTGCAAATCCTATTGGGAGTGTTTGCTGGTCAGATTGTGCAATCCTAGAGCCCATCAAGCTCCCATAGAGGATTGCACAATTTCTAGAGGGAAGGCTGGTTTCCCTCCAAAAATGTGTAATTTTCAAGGGGAAGCTACTCATCCTACAGCTAGACCAAGTTCGGGTGAACAACCTGTGAAGGTAATGGATCAACTGTGATCGACAGGCTTCCTTTGTGCGAGGAAAACACTGAAGCTTGAGTACTTGACAAAGCAAGACAAAGTGTTGTGTAAGGCTGGTAGGGAAGCTCCAAAATAGGCTAAGGAAAAATTTTGGAGGGTGGTTGTATCCGCTACAACACTTGGCGACACACTAGTAGAACTCTAGCTCTTTGAATGGGCCTTGTTCGTGAAAAGAAGGTCTAACACCTCCGGAGTATTGTTTAGCTCTCAGCTCATCTTAACTTCACACTAGCTTTATTCTAAGATGTAGCATCATCCAAACCCATGGTCGATTGGCACACATTCCAAGCCAAGGCAACACAGTTGTTTCGATTGGGGTTGAGGGGTATATAGGTGCACAAGCAGTATAGTCGTCAGAGTCTTAGTTTCATCTCTAGTGTTGCTCCACTGCCAACAGGCCTGGACAGTACCCCGGTGGAGTCACATAGGAACACAATCATGGCTTTGTTGCCAACGAGCCTGGTCAGTATCCCAACGGAGTTACTTGCATCACCTCCCTACGTAGGAAGCCTTTCTCTTCTTTCACCTTATTCACTTTTCATTTTGAATTTTTTGACTTTTGAATTTTTCATTGTTCACTGTGCATTACACTTGTTCATTTCAGAGGTGAAAGAGGGATCCCAACTTATTGAGAGTAGAAGAGGTTGTTTGAGAACAGAAATAGTTTATTGTATCTCTGATGTGCATGTTAAGCTTTTCCCCCTCACCTTACTCTAATTGATTGATCTGACAAGGGTTAACCCAAAAACAACCAACTAGACAAGGTGAAACTAGTTATCGTGCAAGCGTTATGTTTTCACTAAGGTTCACTTTGAACAATACGTATTTTCCTTCGACGTATCATGGACTAAAAGTAACAAGTTCATCATACAGAGGCAAGATGACAGATAATCAAGTAGTGATAGATGTACAATACCTCTTGTACTTTACCCAGCTCGCTTCAAGATTCATACATGGTTTCATGTAAAACTAACCTATGAATGAAACAAGTGAACTAACAAACAAAGAAAAGAAAAAGCAGAAGAAAAAGTGAAAGCAAATCAAGTAAAGCAAACAAAGCACGTAAGCAAACAAGCATGCCAGAAAACAATTGAAAGCAAACACTAATCCTACTCCTACACTAAAAGGTGCATGGGCTTGATCACGTGAAGTGATACTTCCAATGCAGCCACCGGCGCATTGGTAGACCCATGTTGGTGAAGGCTTGGTCCGCGAGCAACCCAGTTGTGTGAACCAGCAGGCAAGAAAGATATAACAATGAAGATAACCACATTTCATGTTTCAAAGTGCCCACGGGACTTAAGTGAGCGCATGTGCATGATGGGTAGTTCGTGGAAATATCATGGTGTTGTGTGACACTGCGTGCAACTTTGTAGCATAAGCACACTCTTGACTAAGACATGAAATAAATGAAAGAAACAAAGACAACTTGCATCGCGAATGAGTTCTTGCAACATAAGACTCCTCCAATGCATGAGAAATGGGATCGTGTAGTTCGAGTGGAGGAAATGTGATATGTGTGTGATATGGATCTTCAATGCATACAAATGAGTGATGAGGATCCTTGGGTGATTAGACAATTTCATGATCGGAAGTGAGACTAACCCCAAGAGAGTGAGGGCTTGACATAACCATCAACTCAGGCTGAAATGCCTCAACAGTCTTGGGTGTGTCAACTTCATCATTAGGTAGATCATCATAAACCAGTGGCTTCGAAAGATAAATTGTGATAGAGTCATGATCATGATCAAGAATGGAATTAAACGTATCATGACCGTGACGATAAGAAAAATCAATGAATTATTCAACATCCTCATGATCAGATAAATCAAACAGAGGGGTAAATGAAAAGCAAATAGACTCATCCTCTGTGTCTATGGAAAAGACAGATGAAGTAAAAAGTGGATTTTCAATTAATAACTTATCCTCTCCATTGTTGAATGACGGACCAACATCCGGTGAGTCCTGCAAGTGGTCAACAATGGGTGCATTCGTGGATGAATACACACATGAAAAATCATGGATGGCAGGCTCACCAAAGAGGTCAGGAAAGAACAGAGGGGGCTCGGATGGAAGGGAGTCATCCTTTGTGGAGTGTTGATGCTCAAACAACCACTCATACTCTTCATGAATGACAATGCATGTTGCTTGTGCAACACCAACTCCTTCAGTGGGTTATTCCTCGTTCACAACAAGTGAAGAGTCTGGAATGGATGAACACAAGACAACATCATCCGGAGGAACACCTGAGTGTGAAGATGGAGGTTGTAGAAAAGAATGCATATGAGAACTCGAAGGAATCACAACCAAATATGCGTGAAAATTGAGTGAAGGGATGTTGGGAGAATGTGAAAGATGAACAGGTTTTGTGAGCATGATCCTCAACATCATTGGGCAATGGTGGAGCTGTTGAATGAGAGGAAGGCAGAAAGTTAGTTGAGATAGTGCCCGCATCCACATGAGATTGCATAGCTCCATCAATGAAGAATGTTGAGTGAGGCTTGATCTCAAACTTCCTCTCGGGATGGGCAGATTTCTTAAGGCAGTAGTCAAACCGGTCCCAAAGATAAGAAAATTTCATCAAGCTCCTTAGAGCTTGAAACTCCAAGTCACAGAAGCGCTGCCAAAAATCAATAATTGATTCATGTGAAGCCCTTTGTTGCTGTAACAATTTCTGGTCAAGGTGGTTTGGATCAAAATGATAGAATGTGTCTTCAATAAGATCACAAAAGTGCTCAAATGAGTTCACGGTGTTAGCTAATAGGCTGAGAAACCAACAAAATGGAGATTCGTGAAGTGTCTATTCAAGCAGCAAACCAGCTTGTTCATCAGAAAACTCATCTTCCTCATGAAGCATAGAAAAAAGTCATGTAAGTGCTCAGGCCAAGCCACTTTGCCTTCACCATCATATGTGAAAGTGGACAAGAGATTGAAAGGCTTCCCCGTCATGGAGACATCTCCATGATTCAAAAAAATCCGTGGGGGAAGAAGAGTTCAAGACTCCATGAAATATATGTAAAGGTTGAAAACTAGATGAGAGGACACAAATTGTCATCAGGCCCTCCTTCTAGCACCAGAAATGTTGATGGTGCTAGACCCGTCAACATGTCAAGGGGATCTCCTCAGTAAGAAGTCCCAATTAGACCTCAGACCATTTGGTGTAGGAGTCCCAACAATGGTTCATAAGATAATGCCTTGATCTTGATGTCGCATAGAGGAAAGTAAGATAACAATGTTAGTAGCAAGGGTGTGACCACTACAGTGAGTCAAGGAAGGTGCATGAGATGTTCTAACACAAAGGGGGTGGGATGAGTGCGCCCCTTGACAACCTATATTAGTACTTGGTAGGGAAGGGAACACACAAGCAAAGATGCATCACAAGCTGGAAATAAGAGTAGTCAACAATCCAAAGTTATGGTTAAACCAACAACACATTCACAACAAGATTCATATAATTGCATATAAATCAGTTCATACACAAACACGTAAGTTAAACAACATATATCACTAAGGCAACTGGAACATTCCAACTACAATAAAAACATATGCATGAAAATTTGCTAGCTCTTATTATATAAAGAAGTGTAAGTTCCAATCATACAATACATCCATGTAAAATTGCTAGCCCCATCAGTGGAACGTTACAACCACATCTGGCTGCTCCTCCAAAGAGATGAACTAGCTCTGTGTAGTGGAGAAGCCAAGGCGCATTATAATACTATCCAAGCTCTTTCCAAGATAGTATTATTAGAAGCTTGGTTGACCAAAAGCCTCTACAATGAGTTATAAGGGACTATTTATAGCAAAGGGTGGGGTGACCCTTGACATTCCCCTTTGTGACCATTCAACTACCCTCATGACTCTTCACCTACTATATGACTATTACATCCACTATTGACACTTGACATGACTCAACATTACAATGCACATGTACCCATGTGAACAGTGGCTTGAACAAGCCAAACTAGACATCATTCTAACTTAGACAACTATAGAAGTCCAACTACTCGACATCCTCGTGCTAATCAACAGTAACATATTGATGCCAAGATTGGTAGTCCTTGATAGTGTCTATGTGTTCTGCTATGACATCTGTTTGAAACCTAAACCTTACTTCCATAACATCCAAGTACACTACTCGGGCTCCTCTGTCCAACTTGTCTAAAAGCATGCACATCATTGTATTCAATGTGGTTAGACCAGCAACATACTTGCATATGATGTCTGCAGTGATAGGAAATTATGTGCTGGTGGCGATGCACATCAACTCGTCGAAGTATGAGTCAAGCTCTTGTCGGATCTGCTTCTTTTTCTTCGCCTAGGTGAGAGTCCCAAGTGATGGGATTGCATGTGTGTGCACCACAACATCCATCCCCCTAAATAATCATGCATGGGAAGCCTGTATGCTAGTGATGAGTTGCGGTAAGTCCTCATAGTTCTAGATCTGACTTTGGATGTGTGCTTGCAGCTTGACTACATTGGCCCTCATCATCTTTGGCAAGTGAAGTGGGCCTCCCTTGTACTTCATCATCCATGTTTTCATGTTATCAACGACAACATGTATGCTCTTCAAGATGCATGCTCTTCTTGCACTTCACTGCTGCCATCTATGGAGATGGACGACTGCTTGGTGCACGATACCAAACTTGGAGTACAATGCTCGCACAACTGTGTCAAGGAACAATGCTTCATCTATTATTGTCTTCTTCAGTTCAACTCAGGAAGACATTCTCACAAAGTCTCCTCCTTTCTTAGCCACCTGTATTTCCTTCGCCATTCGCTCATTCTCAGCTATGAGGAAATGAACACTTGAGCAAGTGGCTTTGGCATACACTCTAGTTGCATTGTCCAAAGCAGTTGGATGATTGTGCACATCAGTCATGACCACTCATTCTTCAAATTACGCAGGGGATGTTTGGCCCTACAGAGTTGGTACTCTTTGAGACTAGACAACTCTGTGATGGGATTTGTCAAAGGAGATGTTGTGCATATCTGCTTCTGGCTGACCACCAAGGATCTCAGTGCCTCCTTGTTCATTCGAGGCTTGCTCATCATCTGGAAGCATTGAAGTGGTGAGTTGACCTCTTTGTGGTGAGGCATGAGGTCGGTGTCCTATTCCAACTCCTGTGGTCCATGTCTAGATCCAACTGTTCAAGCACCTATTCAATATCATGAGAAAAGTCTTGCCCCCATGATGGTTCACCCTATTTGCCTGATTCCAGTTGTTCAAATGAATCAACTACTTGCATGGGAGCTACTTCATCTATCTGCACATGATGCACCCCCTGATGCATCTGCTTCTACTGCGCTTCCCTCTCTTGTTGGCATAACGCTTTTTCTTTTTGGAGTTGCCCCTTAGCTCATGCAACTCCTTCTCTACGTCTTCCATTCTCTTATTATCCCTCTTCCTTTGTGTGATTCTCTTGTTGTGCTGCTGCCTCTTTGCATGAATAGCAATATCTTCTTGTTCTACGAGTGGATCTGCTGGAAATTTTTAGCTTTTCTCCTCCTCCATGTGATCAACAATCTTCCTCTTCCCTTTGTCCTGCACAGGTATGCTTGGCTATGTTTCCTCTGCATCTATTGCTACTGCTGCTACTGTTGGTGCTCTCTGTGATGTTGCTTCATGTTTCTTTGCTAACCACTCCACAGTGAAGCTGACCTGTTCATTGGGTCTGGAGGCACTATAGCAATACCTCCATGAGTCTTCCTCAGCCCAATGAAATTCCCCATGGATCCAGTTGAACTGAACTCTCATGTAGTGATCCTTCACAATGCAATGTGGGTCATACGGGTTGAAACTTTGGAGGTCAAACAGGTACTTCTTCATTTGTTATGATTCAACATCTGGTTGCTTGATACTCCGGATCTTATATAACCCAATCCGTAATGAAAGAGCAGGAAAAGGTGCCTTCTTCTTCTGTTGCATTCTAGTTGTCAATCCTACCGATATGTGATACGTTACTTCCTGCATGACAAGTACATCCAAGGAAAACTTTGGTAGAACATGCAAAGGCTTCTCCGCACTAAACATTGGGATGAAAGTGCTTGACGGTGAGGCATACCAATCTGGAATGCCTAACAATTCATCCATCGCTTCCTTTGATATGCAAGGTGGATCCTGTTCGAATATCATCTTGTACACTGGGGTGAAAAAATGGTCAGACAACCGTATGATTACTTCCTTGAAGCTGCATTTGGACAACAACTTGAAATATGTTCACAACAATCTCCATTGGTGACCATGCCCACTCCAAGCCTGGGAACTCATATTGGGCACAGACTACATCTAGGTTGTAGGCAGACATGTAAATATCTGCATGCATACCTTCGAGTGACTATCAAGCCTTCGTGACTTGTTCCTTCAGCTAATGAGCCAGGATGTCAGACGAGTTACATGGTTTTCCTTCTCTAGCCAGTTGGTCCAATGTGATCGCCCAACTCTGAGGAAAGGTTTCAATGCTTGCTTGGCCACACAGTTGACATGCGAATATGACCAAGTATTGGTACGCCTTCCTGAGTATCTTCATCTTCTAGATCTGATTGGGTTGTCATCCTGAAACGAGCTGGATCCTTTACCCAATCCTCCAGAATGTCTCTGGAGTTAGCAAAACTGTTGGGAAAGTTGAATGGATGACTCATGACGGTCACAGGCTCAGACATCTTGCCCAACAGCAGAAATCTTAAGAAGCAGAATAACAATTGTAAATATCTCCAAGAAATCATAAACAACTATCTAATCTAATGCTACAACTTGATTTATGCAACTGACAAGAAGTGAAACTCTATTTTTGGGCTGTGAGAGTGGGGTCCTCTAATCATGATCCCATGAGGGTGGTGAAATAGGGGTCACTGTCACAATATTTTTGATGTATTTTACTCTATTTCACTGCAACAAGTAATTTATCCTCTAAGCTAATGGAAGCATGAATAAACCAACAACTTAATCAATCTTTTAATATAAAAGGAACATGAATAAAATTCAACAATTTATCAACATCCTAGATTAAGAATATAGATTAAAGAGAGGAATTTTTATTGCTAAGGTTGGGCCCTAATCCAAGATATTTATCGCTCTGAATCAACTCAGTGCTTGATCACAACAAAATTTCTCATTATCATACAAAAAGTGGCAAATACATCATAACATGACAACCAAAATGGTTGCAGCTTAATGGCCTCTTGGCTATAAAAACTTTGAATCCTAATGAGTCCCTTAGCTTTCTTATTTATACAAAAGTGTAGCTACCAACAAATCCCTAGAAAATAGGGATGCTTGGCTCCCTAACTCAAGAATAGGTGGGTCTAACTCATCCTTCACTTGCACTGGCTTGACTTCCAATGAACTCGGCCTACTTGGCTACTAGTGAAACCAAGATGATGAGATAGAGTGGGAGATATTCGACTAATTGGAAGAGTTAAGGAGGGTAACCACCTCCTATAATGTCTCTTTCTTGTCTACTTTGATTTCGTACACTCAAATCAGATCAAACTTGCTCCAATTCCTACATTTAACACACATTAGTACACATGACATAGTAACACATCTTTACTCCTCACATTAAGCATAATATAACAAAATTTGTAGATAAATGTGAGAAAAAGATAATTTAATAAGCTAGAATATGGCATTGTGACCCATACAGTATACCTATTAATGAGCCTCACCAATAATAATCATGGTTATGGGACACTTATTCCAAACTTAATGTTGGGTAAGACATCCTAGTGTGTGTGTTTATTTGGTTTATTATGGTTAAGGAAATTGGCAAAGGCAATGGCAAAGGATTTGAAAAGGAAAAGTGGCATGAGTTGGAATTTTATTTATGAAAATAAAGGAAATTAGGATAAAAGGAAGGTGAAAGGCCACAGGTTGCATGTGAGGAGGAAAATGAAGGAAAATAATGGAGACTGAAGAAAATAGAGGCCTCTGTTGTCACTCATTGAAAAATTTGTTTTCGGCTAACCAAAGTGAAAAAGAATAGAAAATTTTACATCCATATTCAAAGCCATGGAATCACTCAAAGATAAATTAGACCTTCCCCATTGGATAGTGCTCAAAATAATATTTCCAATGGTATGTGGAAGTCCAAAAATGGACTTCTAGATCAGAAGATATGGCCTGTTGAAGTTGGGGGTTTTGTCACCTTTTAAAGGGAGAAATAAGAGTAAATTGGCACATCAAACATCAGAGATCTGATATATTGGAGGATCAATGGCCAAGCACATCAAAAATTGGTGATTTCACATCAGGCATATCGTCGAACCCACAAATTAGAAGTCTCGACATATCAGAGGTCCCACACGTCGGAGGTCTCGCAATATCAATAGTCGGCTGGTCTAGGTCATATAGGCGATCGATAATCGGCGTTTTCAAAGTGTCAACCTTAACAAAGTTGTGATCCACGAATGTTGATAGTGTTAAATCATTGTATTGTGCCTTCAGTGTTAAACAACCAAGAAAGAACAAAGATAAACTAACGAAGGATTTCATTTAAAAACCAGAGTTGGACTGAGCCTCTTCTCTCTCCTGCAACAAGATGCATGGAAACGTTAGATTGGTTCTTATAAGGGACACGTGGTGAGAAGAGATTGGTTCTGATTAATGACACATGTTGACACATCATTGGATCCAATAAGGACATGGGGCTACTGACATCAGCATGACATGGAAGTACGGAATGATGTGTGTCATACAATTTTTCCATTTTAAGGGGTCCTATGGGGGCATATTCGGGTGACACATGTCACCACTCAGGAAGTGCCACGTGCCAACTTGAGGCATGTTGTTACATCAAATTAAAACCTCCAATTGCAATATGTCAATAAATGGGCCTTGATACAGGGGCTGGCCTGTGGTCACATAAAGAGCCAAAGAACCAAGAGCTAAGTGCAAAGCGTGATCGACAATCGATGATCAACGAAATTGAAATGTTGTAACTCCTAAGTTAAAACCTCGATGTGATATTCCGATAAAGGGGCTCTGATACAGGGGTTGGCATGTGATCACATAGAGAGTGAAAGAACCAATGACTAAGCGCAGAGGGTGATCGATGATCAATGAAATATCGTATCATTCCAAATTAAATCCTCGATTTGAAACTGTTGATTGAGGGGCTCCGATATAAGGGGTGGCCCACAGTCAAGAGGAACTTTAAGAACCCAGAGCAAAGAGTTGTTTACAAAGGAACGATATCCCCTGGGTAGGAACAAAAGGCCTTAGCGCCTCAAGGCTAAGCACCAGGTCACAACCCCCGGTCATATGAGAAGAAATGCAGAAAGGGGATAAACCAAAGGGGACCAAAGGAGATCAAGACTCGCTTTTTGTAATGTCTTTAAGAGTAAAAGTATGGATATTGTGGTACATAGCTTTGAAGGCGTAATGGTTTGGTAGTTGTAGTATTGAATGAGGGCATGGAGCAATTGCAAATCGATATGGGATAATCTTATAGAGGCCCCTATAACAAGAAACCAAGGACTACATGGACAACAAAGATGAATCAAGCTGCTTCACGTGCACATCTTTAGAGAGTAAATGGAGGTATGGGGCTCAGGAAGAATTGATGGCTCAGCATGGAGCTCCACTCAGTCATATAATGAAGGACTACCAGGTCGATCTCCGCTTTTGCTCTTTGACAAGCAACCACAGTTGATCGCTACCAGCTCTAGAGAGTGGTGAAGTCAGGAAGTTAAGGCGAAAGCAATAGGAGCCAGCCAAACGGCTAGAGAGACACATCATGGAAAAGATGTGGCCTGATCAAGGGCTATGAAAGGAATGACATAGGGATATTTTCCTATTATCATCATCTAGTTTTACTTTTCTTATTATTATGTATTTTTTGTTTATTCTATATTTCTTACATTTTAATGAAGGAATCAAATCCTGATTGTAATCATTGTGGGTAGCACAGCTATCATAGGCTGAGTTAGCTAGTCAATTGGACATATAGACCTTGGCTGAGATATTTTGTAACTATTGATTCAAATCTCCCCCACTCCTTATAAATAGAGGGAAGAAACACTTAATAAAGGTTTTGTAATTCTACACCCGAGGGGTTCAACATCTATGATTCCACTTTTGGTTCTATTTTCCTGTTCATGAGGGAATTAAACTATATATTGTTAAATGTAAATGGATTGGTGATTTGGATTCTTCAAGGATTAATGAAACTATTATGTCAATTCCTATCAGAGAAATGAGAAATATTCTATCCTCTTTATTTTTCATTTCATGTATGTTTCTCCTCTACTGAAATTGTGTAATGAAGTTGTCGGTTTCACTCTCTCATGGTTATATGTACGATACTAAATAGTAACAGTACCTGTGTAGTTATAGATTTACTTATGTTATTTGATAGCTTGTAGTACCTATAATAAGCACATATTTACTTATGCTAATTAGTGATAAGTGTGTCCATGAGGTATAGATGATGAAACCTTAATTTTCGCTCCACAATTCCTGCCATTCCACCCCTTCAATTTTTCAACTTTTGTAGGAACAATGTTGCTTAGGATTCTGTCTTATTTACATCCCTATGCATCGAATTCCCTCCTTTATTTCCTCCTCTTCACTTTTACTACAAATTCAATATTATGCTACTTATTTTTGTGTGTCAAACACCAGAAACAACATTTCTCTCTGAGATCATCCCGATTTACCCCTTGATTATTTAGATCCATATATTTTCTTGAGTTTACCTTGATGAAGGACTATTTAACCAAGCCCCCTTTATTATCTTTTTACCACTATGTGACAATTGGAGTGTAGTAGAAATCCCCACTGATAATATTTAAAAGCACTCCTCTATTTAAGATGTCCTAAGCATTGGTCTAAAATCAACCCAAAGGTTGTGTCTAGGAAGCTTTCTATATCTCATGAAGAAATTGTGCTACAGGTTCTAGAAAAAGTGACAACAAACTCATTAATAAAAAAGCTTTTGAGGATCATTTGGTACCTTTTGTTAGTTCAGTTTTTGAGCTCTCTCTCTATTCTCTCTCTCTCGCACTCCTGGACACTTAGAGTTTTCTTGGAGAACTTCAAAATTGGATCAAGGAAAGCAAATACGGAAAAAAGGAACCAAAGATCAAGCAAGGAAGAGTAGGACAAAGCAACTACAACAAGATTCTTTATAGGTATTGAATTGCATATATGCTTTACTTGCTATTTTTGGCATGCAAGGTTATGCATGTGTGTTCTTGGTTCTCTTGCTGTCATGGGAATGGGTTTTTCCAATTGTGACAATGTTCTTCAACATTGCTCTATCATTTTGGAATAGCCATGGTGTGATGGGTTCTCTTTTATTTGGTTGAGCTAGATTGTCAGATGGTTTCGAAACTGAGTGAGGTGGTCTCTAAAATAAAGAACACATGGCCTAGTGCTGTGGGGTAAAATGCACAGGATGAAAACTACCCTCAAAGGTCTTCCCGGGACCTTCGACAGACTGCAAGATTATCTGCAAAAGCTACCAGTTACACACATGTTCATCTATCCAACATAAATTTACAGGGTATGGAAAGAGGATTACCTTCGGTTCCTTCTAGATTCGCTTGGGGATCTCCGTGCGGCAAGAAGAACTCCTTCTAAGCCATCTCCAAGACAATTCCTGCACAAAGGACGAAGCAAAACAATCACAACATATGCTTCTAAAAACTAATGTAAGAATCCATAACAAACATGTATTAATGTATAACTTAACTACTCAACTTGACAAGAATCAGAATGAACAAATAAATGAACAATATCACCGACACTTTGGAGTAGGAAACACAACTGCAGTTCTATATTCAGAATGGAAGAGTAATTACAACAATCCATTGTATCAGCCTTCCTTACCCTTTCTTCCTCTCTCTCTCTCCCTATTTCACCTAACTTCTTCAAGAATATGATAGTTCACAACAGCTCTATGGGCTATCCTTCCAAATGCTCTGACCCTTTTGCAATGGCCCTCTTGTTGCTTATGTAGCAATTGAATTAGGGCTACCAAGCTCCATCTAGAGTTCATTAAGGTAAAACCCATGAACCTGCCTTGTTTACAAGCTTTTTCCCATTTGCCTTCATTCTCAGAATAGAATTTCTCCAAATATCTTGATTTTTGGAGATTCCTTGTTTTTCTTGCACAAATTTAGGGATTTAATATCTATATATTTATGAGTAGATTCGTTGGCATGATCTTCTAACAACATGAGTTAGCAGGGTGACTAACGATCCTTTATGCTTGGTAACAAGCTTTATAAAGCCAGTTGTCAATGTATAGAGAGCGTTAGTGTGGATTCTGGGCCTACAATTGTGGTCATTGCTTCAGTCATCTTGTCTTTCACCTCTGAGTTAATTAGGAGGTCAATTTGTCCTATAACAAATGCCCCCTAAAGTATGAGATTAGAGGCAGAGACGATGGCCGAAATACTTTATGAAAAAACACTATAATTTGCTGTCAAAATCTTTGTAGAGAGAGAGAGAAGTTTCGGGCGGCAAGGAAAACCTGATACAACAAAGATACATATATATAAACTGCTAAAATCATGTCCTGAGTCGGGAATTACCATGCTCTGTAGCTATGTCAGAGTAATTTTCTCATCTGAGATATAAAAATGCTGGCTACCAATATGGCACAGGGCGGATCCAGTGTCATAACAGATCATCCTGAAATAGCTATCTCCAAAGAACAATATCCATAGCTTGGGAGAGGAAACAACGTTGAATGATGCAAGCCTCTACCCAAGGTCTTGATTCCTGCTTCACCGAACAACATAGATCGGTACATGTGATAAAATGTGTTGACGTCGAACATGCACGAAATCATATGATTACCATCCAATAATGGAGACTATTAACAGATGCGAGGAAAGCCACCGATAATGGTGATGGTCTCCAAGATGCATAGTGCAAACTAGCGAGTGTGAAATATTTTTTGTCGTTGAACACTCCTAGAATCGCTTAACCAGGAGCCAATAATGAAAACCCGTGATCAAACACAAGGTAACCTGCCACCAATGTCTGCAAGCACCAAGGCACTGAATGTGTTTCTAGATTATCTTCCTAGATAGAGTTTTGAATTCGATAGGAAGAAACCTGTCGAAAGGTAGGCAATGATGTGTCCTACATCAGTCGACACAAAACCGGACAAGGATGATTTTGTTTTTTGAAGAATCTTTTGAGCTTTTGGGTCTAAACAACGGAGGGCATGATGAAAGGATATGTAGGATCGGTTGATAGAGGAAACAAATGGGCACCCTTGAACAATAGAAGGCATGACAACGGTTTTAACCAGACAACACTAGACTCATGAACACTACAGAGTGTTTAAGATACGGAGATGCAATTACGTCAGGGTATATAGGCTAAAAACTCATAGGTTGGTAGGGTTCATACTGAGAGGCTATAAAAATGAAGGTTTATCTAAGGGAGTGCCATGTTCAAGGGAATGTTTGCTGCCAAGCCACGCTTTCGAATACAGGATACAGTTGTATTGTCCACTTTTCCTGTCTGATTTTTTAATGAGTTCAAAGGGGTAAACTCATCGATCTTTTCATGTTTAAAGAGTCTGAAAATGATCGCAAAAAGAACAACTCTTTGCCCTATTTGATTAGTTTAATGAGTCCAGATAGGCAAACTCGTCAATTTTTTCATGTTTTAAGAGTCTAAAAAGTATCGTAAAAAGAACGACTCTATATCTTGTCTGTGTATTTAAAGAGTCCAGACTAGACAACTCGGTGGTTGTTTCATATTTAGAGAGTCTGAAAAGATCGTAAAGAGAGACTTCATGGTGGTCCATTTGTCATAGTTGTTAACCAGGTGCGACAAAAGGTTAATAGTATACCTGAATCGGTTACTTTTCCAATTTTTAATCTATTGAAACCTTTTTCCAATAGATGTCGACCTCATTTTGTTACGAGTACGAGGCGACGGACTAAACTCATGTTTTGTTGTGACACTTTAACGAGCTCAGTAACAAAAACTCAGGATTTTTCATTTTTTAACGAGCAAGAAAAAGTACCTGAAAGAATGCTCAGGTCATCTTTAGCATGTTTAAAGAGCAGCAAGACACAGCTCAAGATTTTTTCAGTTTAAAGAGCGAGAAAAAAGTGCCTAAAAAGGATGCTCCATTGGTCTTTTTCAGTTTATGAGTTGGAAAAATATCAAAAAAGAGGTGCTCAGAGCAGAATTTGCATATATTTAACAAGTGATAATGATGAAAAACTTGGATATGGTTATTATTTTTTAAAGAGCGATAAAATATCACAAAAAGTGCTCTGACCATCGTTGCAAATATTTAACGAGTGCAAATGATGAAAACTCGGGGATGTTTATATTGTTTAAAGAGCGATAAAATATCCCTAAGAGTGCTGTATTGATTGCGGTATATGTGTTTAACGAGCCCTACTACAAAAAACTCGGAGATGTTTCTATTTTTTAAAGAGCAATAAAATGTCTCCAAAAGTGCTCTATCTATCGTTGCATAGATTTAATGAGCACAACGATGAAAGCTCAGGGATGTTTATATTTTTTAAAGAGCAATAAAATATCCCTAAAAGTGCTCTATCCATGGTTGGATAGTTTTTAACAAGCTCAACAATGAAAATTTGGAGATGTTTATATTTTTTAAAGAGCAATAAAATATCTTTAAAAAGTGCTCTAGTAATCTTTGTAGTAGTTTAACGAGCCCAAAGAAGAAGACTCGAGGTTTTTTGGATTAAAGAGCAAGAAAAATACCATAAAAAGAACGCTCAATATTTCTCGATCTCATGCTTGACATTAGAAGGGTCTATGCCATGCATTTCCCCATAAGACCAAGGAAAAACATCGCGGAAGTCCCTAAACGGGTAGGTGAAGCTCACAATTTCCTCAGGATTGTGATTGGCTCCACTCTGTATGTTTTCCACGATGCTTGTCATGACAGAAATATCAGGGAGAAATGTTTGTGAAATATTGGCCCTATTTCCTTCCAAGTCCAAAAGTTGGATAGTTGTATACGGTGAGGAAACAATTTCATATGCGTCAGGTGACAAGATTTGAAGAGGCATCATGTCCGAATCAGATATCAAAACATGATGGTGTGAATCCTCCAAAGGTCGCTCTTCTAACCTCGTGATCTCTCTAATAGCTTCGTCCATCGGTAGGACTTGATTGAGTGGATCGAAAGAAAGAGCAGTTATTGGGGGGGGGGTAGTGGTACCGTTGTCTGAAACCAAAGTGACCGGAGATTCGAATGCAATTTGAATGGCTTTGCAGGCCAATTCAGCTGGTGACAGCGGCATTTTTTCTCGGTAGGATCCATGGATCGGTCTGTTCATGAGGAAAAGATGAAATCATGTTGACCGATTGTGAAACCTTCGGCAGCTAAAGAGGGAAACAACCCATGAGGGAAGAAGCCTTCAGTAGACCAGTACCTAAACTGACGTAATTGTTAGTTCCACCTCCTACTAGGGGTACAGAGCCACTTGGTAATGGTGAATAATCAGGGGTGTAGAAAGACAACTAATCTATTGTAATAATCTTTCCATCCAATGGAAACTGGATGATGCGAAAGACAGTAGATATGACGGCTGTCATGGCATATGTCTAACTACGACCTAGCAACAGATTATAGTCGAGTTTCTTGTCCATGACTTCTACGTCCACTATTACTATTTTCCCATGCAATGTGATAGGAAAACTGGCTAGGTATCCTTTTGGGATAAAGTTGTGGCCATCGAAAGCTTTAAGGGAGTTCGATAGTAGGGATAGGGTTGGGGAACCCAGGCCGAGCCAACATGAAGCGGACATGACGCAAGTTGAAGCACCTTTGTCGATGACAATTCTATGTATACCTTTACCATTTGAAGTTATATGCACCTGGAATGCAAGTTGGTGAGAAAGGGGAGGTTTACACTTGTCCATGTCGAAAATAGCAAGCATGGAATCCATAGGGTCAATACCTCTGATAGCCGAAAGCAAAGCTTTCCCTTGGCTAGGTCATGTTTGTAATACTTCGAGCGCCAACATAGCCGGTGGCACTTTCACCAAATCCTCTACGATATTGTAGTGTTGGGTGGCACGTGCAAATGTATTGTGCGTTGTGCATCGAAGTGCCCCTTTAGGGGGTCGAATTACAAAGTCCTCAACTGGCCTTTCGATATGCAGATCATTGGGCAGTGATGGGTTTTGACCTAAGGATGGTTTTGCTGCCAGAGCGATAGGAGCTCCATAAGATTTGGCTCTTGTGGTGAGATCTACCGTTCCAAATGTGTAAATGGCAAAAGATCCTTCTCCAGCTAAAGGATGTTGTGAACCATCGTTGCCCCCTGGTGTGGGTTGTTGTTGGTTGGCAATAAGATTTTGCTGCTGCTGAGTGTGAAAGGATTCCTAAGGACAGCAGGGGTCTTACCAGTATCCCTTTTGGCAAGGTAATCTGTGCATTCCTGAAGCTGCGGACAACGCAAAGTTTCGTGGTCTTCAGCACAGAGTTTGCAATGAAATCTGGTAGGTGTATCCTTTTCATCAGTAGTAGGCACAATGACCTTCTGTTTTGGGTTGGGCTGCTTTATTGACTGCTCCTCAGAAGGAGAGGTCTTTTTCTTATTCTTCTTTTTCTTACCACTGGGATTTGTGTAGACTGCAGAGAGTTTATCATAGTGGTAGGAAGAGCAGTCGTTTTGGCGGTAGCAGAAGCATTGGGGTTGCCAGGGGCATTAGGGATTATGTCGTAAAGAGTGCCAAATTGTGAATATATCAAATCTAAGTGTTGGGCATGACATGTGGATTGGTCTTCTGTGACCGCACCACCTAGAGCGACATCTGTAGTGATTTGTATAAGTAACGACCTGCAGAACCAGTCCGTTAAGAGAGTCTGGGAGGGGAGCTTTGACTAATCTCCGCCTACGTCTCCATTCACGAATATGATCGGAGATGTGGGTGGTGGTATCCTGAAGAAATGAAGTGAGGAGCTCTGTCCTAGTCTCATAGCGGATAGGTAGCTAGAAGTGCTTCAGGAATTCCATCGCTAAATTATCGAAGGTATTTACTAACGCACGTGGTAACTCAATATACCACTTTGCTACATTGCCAGTAAGGGTGCGGGAAAAAAGATGTAACTGGACACTATCACCCACCATGGAGTTAGAAACACTCCAGAGATGGTAGGTGGTGACATGAGTGCTTGGATCCTCCCCTTGTTTTCCTTCGAACTTTGGAATGTATGTCGGTATTTTATGTGGGATCGAAGACCATTGTAAGTTGTGGTAGATGGGGTCATTTGTCGACTTGTATAAGTCAGGAATATCCAATGTTTCCAAAAAAGGAAAATTGTTGGGTGCCCCCGACTCAGACCATGGTGATGATGGATGACCTAAGGAGCTCTGTGCTCCTCCCATCATTTGGTTCCCCATGGTGTACATGGGCTGCGTGGTGCAACAGTTGCTTTGCGGTACGGTGTTGTAGAGTGGATTTCCATGAGGATTTTGATACTAGGGTATGAAGTTGCCCCCAATATGAGCGGTGACTCCTTGACTCATTTGAGTTTTTGAGTAGGGTGCCCCCATGGATTGGGTGGAATCACTTGTGGATTTCCAATCAACACAGAACTAACCATATGGCTTTGATTGACAGAGGGAACACTCATGTCAATCAGTGACTATCCATGCATGCCTAAGAACGGTGGGGGAACTGTGACATTCCCCGCCGGCATGTGCATATTGGAAACCACCCTAGAAATCTGAATCTGGCAGTTGGAACTGTACATTAGCGGCCGACCTTGTTGTTGGTAAACTGGAACCACGCCCATAGTGCCACATTGAGTGTTATATGGAGCACTATATGTGCCACTAGTCAACTGGGGAAGTGGTAGAAGACCGACAGTGTCTCTATAATTCCACAACCCTCGAGGCGTCGACTGAATATATGGGAAAGTTCCACCTACTGAAGAAGGAAGTACATGTACCACGGGAGTAACAATAGGTTCCGACAGATTTGTGAGCGGAGTGTTAAAATGAGGAAGAAATCCTTCCGTGAAGAAATCCTCTGGTAGACTAGAATCGTCGGTCATCCACATAGATCCCATGTGTGATTTAGGAGACTGATTCCTCGAAGATGAGGAATTTGAGTCAGTGGAACTCAGCGGATCCTCCACAATGAGTGGAGGAAGTCCTAACAATCGTCTAGATTGACGATGAGCGCCGGATGTAGCCATAGTGACTGTTAAGTTTTATCAGATAAATTTTAATGTGATATTCTTTAAAGTGTCGAAAATAATAGCACTCAGGTACCTAAAAAGAAAAAATACACTAAATATGTCAATCAGCAAATAGAGAGAAATTACATCGTCTGATAAGCACCGATTACTGGAGAGGAAACCTAGTCTCTCAATGAATAACAGAGAAGGATGGCCAAATGTATGGTTACGGTTACTTTTGAGCTTCGCCCGAACCTCAGATTGAGGGGCCAAGTACTCTCATGAAGACGAGCACCCTCCCAAAAACTGAAGAGAAAGTAGATTCGTCCATTTGAGGTACCAGGACAGCCCATCCCAGTCACCTTAGGTAAGTACCTAGAAGTTTTGGCCACTAGAGATACCTCAAATCACAGACGTTACTAGGGGGGACATAGTCATAGACAGCATGCTATGTGGGTAGGATATCAGAGTCCTTGACTCAGTTTCGAAATCCCTGAAGGGACCCCCAATACACATAATGCCCAAAGGAGTTGTAAGAGAAGGTGGGCTACCTTCAATTACAGTCCGATGTTGTCTCGTATTTCGCTCTGTTGTTAGTGGAGTGGTCCTAGTAATATGAGTGCAGAAGGATTTTTCACTCATTAACAACACTAGTTTTGATTTTCAACTTTGGGCAGTTCACTCACATGCTTATCTCAAGGTCCTAGTCTAGCTAATGTTGGTTTGCTCAAAAAAGAGTAACTGAGTGATTTTAATGTAAATTTTAGTGTACTTGATTATTTGTCTTCGGTAGGGGTGTTGACGTATGAATATGATGAGACTCCCAACTCAATAATCCATGCAGAACAATGCTCTAATTTTTTTTTTCAATTTTTTATGCAAACAAGTCTTATTCTACACATGTGTCTTTTCACATATTCATGGATTCGTGAGTGCATCTAAAGCCATTCAACACTTGCATAACCGAAAGTTTCTTTTCTCAATATTCCCTAACAACTACTGAAAACTAAAATGAAGCAGCCTACAACTATTTCGATAGAAGGAGATATACAATTTATCAGTCTTTCTTTCAAAAAAATGTCTTTTAAGAGAGAAAAACTAAAATATTTTCTTAAAAAAAAAATTCAAGACACCAAATTTGTTAACATGATACTGTTGCAGATCTTACTTTAGCCCCTGAGACAAGTTTCCCCCCCTTTTAGTCCACAAAATCTTCTGGAAAACATGGAAATGGGTAACTAACGCTCTGTCTCTTTGTAAACAGAGAGTTAGTTTGGCCACTAATGCTCCCTGGGCATAGTTAGAAAGCTTTATAAAGCTCTGTGTAGACTAGCAACCTGCGTTAGTGAGAGAAATAGCTCAAACAAAGGGTATTTAGGATTAGTTTCTGAGGAGAATGCAACTTTGCAGGATGCAACAAGATAGATGGTGGATCAAAAAAGGATTTGAAGAAGTGGGAAGCTCTTAGAAGAAAGAGAAGATTTGAGAGGAGTTCGGGTAATCTGGAACTAGATGTATAGTCCCCAGTGGAGTCGCCAATTCTGCTGTGGGGTAAAATGCACAGGATGAAAACTACCCTCAAAGGTCTTCCCGGGACCTTCGACAAACTGTAAGATTATCTGCAAAAGCTACCAGTTACACACATGTTCATCTATCCAACATAAATTGATAGGGTATGGAAAGAGGATTACCTTCGGTTCCTTCTAGATTCGCTTGGGGATCTCCATGCGGCAAGAAGAACTCCTTCTAAGCCAGCGCCAAGACAATTCCTGCACAAAGGACAAAGCAAACCAATCACAGCATATGCTTCTGAAAACTAATGTAAGAATCTGTAACAAACATGTATTAATGTATAACTTAACTACTCAACTCGACAAACATCAGAATGAACAAATAAATGAACAATATCACAGACACTTTGGAGTAGGGAACACAACTGTAGTTATATATTTAGAATGGAAGAGTGATTACAATAATCCATTGTATCAGCCTTCCTTACCCCTTCTTCCTCTCTCTCTCTCTCCCTCTTTCAGCTAACTTCTTCAAGAATATGATAGTTCACAATAGCTCTATCGACTATCCTTCCAAATGCTCTGACCCTTTTGCAATGGCCCTCTCGTTGCTTATGTAGCAATCGAATTAGGGCTACCAAGCTCCATCTAGAGTTCATTAGGGTAAAAACCATGAACCTACCCTATTTACAAGCTTTTTCCCATTTTCCTTCATTCTTAGAATAGAATTTCTCCAAATATCTTGATTTTTGGAGTTTCCTTGCTTTTCTTGCACAAATTTAGGGATTTAATATCTAGATATATATGAGCAGATTCGTTGGCATGATCTTTTGAACATCCCATAAGTTCACTTAGGCTCCCCCTGGTCTAACAACATGAGTTAGTGTTAGGCCCCTATACCAATAGGTGTCATATGTCATGATTGACTTGATGAGCTATGTAATATGTTCACACCTTTCTTGTTGTAAAGGTTTTTCCATATTTTCAAAAATAAAAAAAATTTTAAAAATTTAAAGAGGGTATACCCTAAAAGGAAAATCAAAAGGTAAAAATAATAAAAGATGGTCCAAAAATCAAAGAAAATGAACCCCAACAAAAAGAAAGACCAAGGAAAGTGTGCAAGTCTAAATGGCACTAATTTTTCATTTTGTGTAATAAACAACTGTGTGTAGCTTTTCATTTATGCCACAATTCATGAATAATCAATCTGTTTAAACTTGACTAATTCATTTTTCAATTTCATGTTGTAGAAATAGAGAGTAAATGTCTGACCAAACAGCGTAATCTTGGCAGATTAGTAGATAGGTAGAGTAAATAAAAGGAGCTCAACAGCTTAATCTGAGCCCTTGGATGTAATAAGTGCAGACTTAGATAGGATTTTCCATGTAAAAGAAAAAGAAGATTTGATAAGGGTTTCCCAGTCTAAGTGCACCCTAATAAAGAAGAGAAAATGCTAGGTTAAAGTAGGTAGGGTAGGTAGTTGATGTTGCAAAATCACATGTGATGAATAATGTCTCTAAATGTGTTAATCTTTCACTTTAATCACAAGGCCAAGGCATATAGCACATTGATAGCATCTCGAGCAAAGAAAAGTCAGAATAATTAACTCCTCTACTCATTTCCCATAAATTTTCACTAATTCCCTAAAGTGCTAAAGGTAATTGCCATAGTTAGAGGGGTTCAAAGCATTTCTCTGACTTTTGGAGGGACCAGACCCTTGGCCCAATAACTGGAAATGCCTAAAGTACTTAAGACTCTTTCATCAACATTACCCCCCCATAAGATCACTCATTTCTTTGATAAAACTTTTCCTTAGTAAAATCCTATTTTACTTAGGAAAATTGAAATAAATCTTCATAAAAACCCTTTTATACACTTTAGCCTAAGTCAATATGTTATATGATGAAATATATTCGGAAAACATTGGACTTAGCGCTTTCCCATTCATTCGACCATATTAACTATTAATGTTTTATTATATAAATCCCAAATAAAAGAAAATTACCCACACCTGTATTATTATACTATGCAAACCCCCAAATTGTTACATATCCTGCCCCGATGGTTAAGTATAACCGTAAAACGAATAATAAATGGGATTAATTAACTAACCTGTAGTTGATTAAGAACCCGACCCCGCCACCTTTAATGAGGATTAATTTAGTCATCCGCAATAATTAATAACTCTCACAACCAATCAAATCGCCCCCGATACGATTAATTCCTTTAAATAATATCGGGCCTGCCCTTGTTAAACCCCATCACATCGCGCCTCCCGTCAACCGTCCGATTGAGTCCCTGGGATCTAATGGCTATTAATGATATCGGGTGACCCTTGGTGACCACGCGTTAACGCACGATCACCAAGTTTTTTTCGCATGATACCTCCGCCACGTGTCACAAAACCTATGGAATCACTGGCTCTCGGCTCATTACTGCCCATCCCTAAAAGCGGTGCGATATCAAACCACTTACCGCTATCCTGCATACGACAAAACATCATTTCCCGTACATGTCATCCGCTCGAAAACAAAAACCCCCACCAACCCTTGACTTTGTTAATAAAACAAACAAACGTCATTTTCATTATTCTGTATTGCAAACTTGTGCTCCCATGCAAAGAACGACGAGGTCAACTGTCTGAGGTTTTGAACCGCCAACTTGCTAAAAGATTTGCAGCCGATGTAGCCCCGAGCCTATTAGCCACTACCAGTACCTATTATTTCACTGTTCATTCCTCAAACTCAGGTATTTATCCAATTCCCAAAGAAACTGTGTAAGTTCTAAGTTTTCCATGCTAAATTGACGAAAAAAGACCAAATTTGTAATAATTCAATTATTATTCTCATCAATTAAGTTCCCAGACCCTCTGTTTCACCCATTTTTCAAAGAAAACCTAAAATTCCCTTTCTAAATCCACAAGAACCAGAAACGGAGACCCCTATGGCTTTGAATGTTGTGCCAATGAATGCCCCTCATAAAGATATAGATTATCTGCTTCTTGCAGATAAGGACTTCCAGATAAAAGACTTAGTCATTGATAAAAATCACCTTAAAGTCTTTTTCCAGAGTAGAGACAACTACCTAAATGGTTCTGACATCCTAGGACTGTGGGAATCCAACCTTCCCATGTATTTTCTCCCCTTAGTCCGTGTTTTCCCTGATATAATTCACCAATGCCAGGCCAATTATGACCCTAACCACAGAGCAGTTATGTCTCCAAGCCAAACAGTCCTCTTCCCAATAACTGCTCAATCCATCAATGAAATGTTGCAATTCCACTTTAATCAAGCTCTCACTCCCATTTCCATAAGATATTTACTTGAGAAATCAACTCAATTGTCCCAGTCAGAATTGAATTGGATCTGTCAGATTTTCATGTTGCCTAAACATCAGCTTAAAGGCCCACCTCCTTATCTGCAAACTTTCTTCACAGACATGGGAAAACTTATTGTTTATATGATATCTTTCGTTATGGGATTCAACACTAGTGAGTATGTTGATGAGATAACCTTAGTATTGTTGTCAATTTTTACTCCTGGACAGCCCCCTGCTGTTAAATATGATTATGCCTCCTATATTGCTAATAAGATTCTTGACTAGTTCTTGAGACTGGAAAATGAAGGAGTTTTCAAGTATACCACCTTTATATATCATCTCATGCTGTATCATCAGTCATAAAACTTCCCATTCCCTATCATGAAACTTGATACCAAAGGCAATCCAAGGTTTGTCATCTTTTGGAGTTCCATTTTTCATGCATCCTTAGAGTCCCCTTACACATACAATGAGTTCATTTATCAGTTTTTTCATCCAGCAACCACCTTATTGACAGGAGTTTCCCCTCCTAGGATTAGTGGTGATATCAAGAGAATCCTATAGCTCTCCAAGCAATACAGAATAGGTGATTGGTACCTATATAAGAACCATACAGAAATCAGGATATATGGGTGTGAGCTCTACCCGTTTAAGTTACCAAAATATGTTGCAATGAGACTGTTTGCATTGGAATATTTTAGACAAATGATACATTCAGACCTGGTTCATTTTGCAAAGCCAAAGAGAAAGCTTAACTCAGAATCACAAATCAGTTAGGCCCTTTTATCTGCAACGATACGGAAGCATGGAAAGAAGCAGAGAAAATTCTAGAAGATCATCTTAAGTTGCACAAAAGTTTTGGTTGGAGGCCATATGACCCTAATAGATTTATCTATGATAGAAGAATGAAGAACATACTGTCACCATATATATATCATAGAATCCCAGAGATTGAACAATTTTCCAATATGGATGAATGGAGGGAGGGGACCCTAGTAGAAACTGATAGTGAACAGGTCAATATAGAAAATGTTATGAGGGATATTGAGAAAACACTTGACCTAGATTCTTTTAGGCAGGTATGATTTGAGTCTTCACAAAGGTCAGGGATTAATGCCTCTACAGCTGAAACCTCTCAGTAGCATTCACAGGATACCAGCACACGAACTACAAAAACATCCAAGGGAAAGGAACCAAAGACCAGTGCCCAAACCACAAAGTAGTCTACAATGTCTAAATAGCATGAAACTTCTAAGGAACAGGCCCAAATGAAAATTCCTCCAACTCAAAGTAATGTGGGAAAACCTCCAATCTTTTAGACTCCTTTGAATGAGGAAAAAAATAAAAAGAGAGACAGGGAAGTAGCTACCCCTGCTAGTGGACCCTCAGAGCAGCCTGGTGCTAAAATGCATAGGCTAAATCCCTTAGATGAGGAATTTTTTGAAGAAAATACTGATAGTCAAAGGAGAGAAGGAGTAGATAGCCATCAAACTTTTCCAATGGGAGGAACATCCACTAGCTCACAGAGACAGGAGCTAGAGAGGCAACAAAGTGTAGAGGTATCATCTTTTAGACTACCAGGAAAGGGTACTTCAGATATCAAGAAGACATTTATAGAAATAAAATCCAGAAACGATCCATTAAGGCTTCAGGTTTACAACCAGTATTTGAAAATGCCTCCCACTAATCAAAACAGATTGATGTCAGCCTATGACATCAAGGAAGGTAAAATGATAATGAGTTATTTCAAACCTAAGGTGCAATAGCCTCAATCAGCAGCAGACTATCTCAGAACCAATTTTGAGGTCATCGCAAAGGACATTCATCCTTTGGACCAAATTGAGTTGCAAAAACAAACTGGAAAGATGATTTATTCTACATTGACTGGCAAGGCCATGATGGCCCAAAGGCTGCAAAATTCTTTGGAAAATACAACAGCCCAATTACAGCTAGAGAAGGCCTCCTCACAGGCTAAAGACAACAAAATAAATTCTTTAGAAGAATTGGTCATTAGGTTGGGTCATGATCCAAAAGATGTGAAGGTTGCAGAAGACTTAATAAAAAAGAAAGATGAAAGACAAAAAAATAAAATATTCAGAAGGATTGGTCATTGGGTTGAGTCATGATCCAAAAGATGTGAAGGATGCAGAAGTCTTAATCAAAAATAAAGATGAAGATATTGCTGCCTTGAGGAAGCAGCTAAAGCTATCTCCTTCAAGGCATCCATAGACTGCTGAGATCATGAAGCAAAAATCTGAAGAAGAGCTGATGGATTTACTCTTAAAACTTACTGAACGACTAAATGAGACTGAGCAAGAACTAGAAAAAACATTGAAGGACAAGCAGGGAGAGTCGACCTCTCAGCCTCCCAATGTGATACTAGTAGTATCAACTACATTCCCATCAACCCTTAGAACAGCTCTGGCACCAAACATTCCAGCAGCCACATCAGAAGTGGTCACAGGTACAACAACAATAGGAATAGCAGGAACAGAGGGTACAGCAGGAACAACAGGAATAGCACAGGACAATACTTCAGATCCAAGCACAGCAGAATTGATAAAGTCATTGGAGGAGATGAAACTCCAAGTTTCAGAGGTGCAAAAGGTAAAAGAAAAATATGTTACCTTGGAACAGAGATATGATGTTTCAAAAATAAATTTTGCAGAAAAGTTAAGGGAAATTAAAGGATTAGAAAACAAGGTACAATCATTAGAAAAAGACCTTACATTTGACAATCCTTTGACAGACATTAAGAATATTCTATGGACCAACATCACTCAATCAATAAATGATATTTGGCCATCAATCCAAATAATTTTTGGGCAGATTGATTTGATAAAGGCAACCCAAGAAGAAATTCAAAGGACAAGAGTGGAATTAGGAAGAATGCCTGAGGAAGCCAACATGCTCATAAATTTTTGAATAGTAAGAATAAGTACCAGCTTGAAGAACTTGGCATTGAGGATAGAATAGGGACCGTTTTGGAAATCAAAAGGGTATTAACCAAAAGAACTTTGATGCAAAATTTAGAAAGAAGATGCCATGACATGCAAGAAGAGATTAACGCTTTTATGGAGAAATTTTCCATTTTGCAGAATAAAGGGCTACCTAGTCCTTTAGTGATTAATGACAAATTAATGAGGCATGTAAACTATGTGGATAAATTGAATCAATATGTAGGAAATCAAGAAAGTTCATCAACAAGTGCATCAGTAATAAAAGCACTCCCTATAGGCAGAGTTCTCTATGACAGTCTAGAGAACCTGTTCTATGTAGAACATGAAATAAAACACTTGTTTCCAATTCAGCCTACTTTTTTCAAATATACTGAAACTCATGAGACCCTTAGAAAACTTCAGAAAACCAAAATACCACAGCCAAAATGGTGGGAAGAAATGCTAGAAATTTTGTAATTGATCCTTGGTAAAAGGTAAATTTTGATTTTTACTATAGTTAATGAGGGTAAAGAGGATGAACAGAAGGATCAAACAGGTCAAAGAGTATTAGAGCAGGTAAAGTGTATCAGTAAAAAGATCAAAAACAGGGCAGCTAGCACAGAATCACAAAAAAGGCAACTAGATGCCCAAGTATAGGGCCTGCCTCGAGCTCACTAACAAGAAAAGGGATAGCAAGCCAACATTTTCCTCTCCTACCATCTTCGAATAGCATCTCTCTCTATTTTTGTATAACATCTATGTTAGGCATTCTAAAATGTATCTCATTTTGTTATGAGAGGTTTTCTTTTTGTATAAATACTCCCCCATTTGGAGTATTGGGGGTGGATTCTTAGACATTGTTGTAAAGTTGATTATTTTGGAATAAAGTGTTGTTAGACAAATTTTGCATGGCTAGCTGGATGAAGAATTAATACGAAGGACTTTCCTCAGGATTCATGTGCAATACATTGGACAAATAAGTATTTATAACTCATGTGTTATTTTTCTCTTGTTTAAATATTTCAATTATGTTTCATGTCTGAATATCAAATGAAAATGCTTAATTTAGAAAGTGCTTCAGTGCAATCTGTTTTCAATCGTTAGTATTTTTGATGTTTTCTTCTAAACTAGCATGAACAGTGAATTCTTAATTGCTCCTATTTCCTAGTTTACTCATTATTGATCATTTGGTAAAAATCCTTAAGTGCTTTTATTAGTGATTATCCAAGTTCCCTCTTCTCAAGACATGTGGAAGGATTCTTAATTTCCTTTTTTCCCCCTTTGAGCCCATTCCATCCTATCAAGTTATCATTTGCTCCATGTTTTAGCTATCTTGCCCTGTGAAACCATCCTTTGCTGAAAAACCAAATCCAGTTTAGCCATTTTCTGTTGATTCCATTAGCCCAATGGCCTAAAATACTCAGTCCTACCCCTCTGCTACTGAATTTCACCACCAAATTCAACCAAAATCCTAAAGCCTTCATAACTAGCCTGAAACCTTTTCAAAACAAAGCTAAACCTTAAAGAGAGAGCCCTCTCTAGATACAGAATGGCTAGATTCTGTATCTAAAAGTTGGTTTGTGGTTACCTCGGACCCCTTTCCTCTTCTTACAACTTCTAGGAAAATCTGAGTGCTAACATATTGGCGACTCCACTAGGGAATGAAAATTTGTTGTTATTGTTGTTCACTTTCTAAACTACAGACGGAGCCTAAAGTTAGCCAGGTAGCCTTCGAACTGCTCTTGCTTTGCAAGTGCATAAGTAGATGAATGCTGCTTTAGTCTATCTCTGGTCTAGTTTATGAACTGAACATGAACCAGTTCCTCAGTCAAATAAATCTTTAAGAATGTTTTAAATTCAAATTTGAAACATCTTAAGGAAATCACAAAAATTGTTGTTGATATTAATTCAGAAAATCAAAACCAAGAAATCTGGCTTCAGAAAGAACTCGTTACACTAGGTCAAATCCTGATCCAAATCCACCACTTGTGTTTGAAAACCCCAATTTGATTCCCAGAACTCTTAGAAGATAGGAAAGTCAAGAAAGTACTACTAGTTCTCGGCCTATCTACAGATCAAGGTCTTGTCCTGTGAATTGGGTTTATCTTGAGGACGAACCCTTTGATGAGCAATTTGAGACCTCTTTGTTTGTAACATTTTATGACTTTGAATTGATCCACTTGGTTCCAGACCCAGTACTTATTGAAGATTTACAATTTGAAGCTGTCAGTTCCTCAATTGACAGACGTTTGCAGAATTCAATACAATCTAAGCTTACTTCCGAAGGAACACCCAATCCCTCTATAATCACTAATGTCTCTACAAGTTCTTCTCCATTCCCTCATACATCTCAACCCCAAACTACTCCACCACAAACCCCTCCTTCTACCCCTCTATCCACAACCCAAATCCCCATTGTTATCCCTATCCCAGTTGTTGTTCCATCACTACCTGCAGCCATGGCAAACAGGTATACCCCTTTGGTTTTACCAGCCAATTTAGGTGCCATGCTTCAAGACTATCAAAGTAAAATTACTCCATTTGATGGTATTGGTATGTATCATTTGTCTTAAAGATTCCAATGCAAACAGTTTCAACAGGTGAAGCTTGTTCTTTCAATGGTATCCTTCTTTCACTCCTAACCTTGGCACATTTAGACATTAAGTTAGCTTCAACACTGATAGCTATACTTTGCATTTCTTCTAAAGTTCTAGGAGCTCTTTCCCTTAGCTAAAAAGCCATATCCAAATCAAATCCATCTGGGAATTTTATTAGGGCCAAATCAGGTGGGGGTTTGAGGTTTTGAGGAATGGCATTGTAAACAGAGTTGAACCTAGTGTAGTAATCTTGCACAGTTTCTTGGGTTTCTCTCTTGAGGTTTTCATACTCGGACTGCAGTCGAGACTACTAGTATCACATTGGGAGGCTGAGAGGTCGACTCTCCCTACTTGTCCTTCAATGCTTTTTCTAGTTCTTGCTCAGTCTCATTCAGTCGTTCATTAAGTTTTAAGAGTATTTCCATCAACTCTTCTTCAGATTTTTGCTTCATGATTTCAACAGTCTATGGATGCCTTGAAGGAGGCAGCTTTAGCTGCTTCCTCAAGGCAGCAATATCTTCATCTTTCTTTTTGATTAAGGCTTCTGCAGCCTTCACATCTTTTGGATCATGACCCAACCCAATGACCAATTCTTCTAAAGATTTTATTCTATTGTCTTTAGCCTGTGAGGAGGCCTTCTCCAGCTGTAATTGGGTTGTTGTATTGTCCAAAGAATTTTGCAGCCTTTGGGCCATCATGGCCTTACCAGTCAATGTAGAATAAATCATCTCCCCAGTTTGTTTGTGCAACTCAATTTGGTCCAAAGGATGAATGTCCTTTTCCATGACCTCAAAATTGGTTCTGAGATAGTCTGTTGTTGATTGAGGCTGTTACACCTTAGGTTTGAAATAACTCATTATCATTTTACCTTCCTTGATGTCATAGGCTAACATCAATCTGTTTTGATTAGTGGGAGCCATTTTCAAATATTGGTTGTAAACCTGAAGCCTTAATGGATCATTTCTGGCTTTTATTTCTATAAATGTCTTCTTGATATCTAAAGTATCCTTTCCTGGTGGTCTGAAAGATGATACCTCTACACTTTGTTGCCTCTCTAGCTCCTGTCTTTGTGAGCTAGTGGATGTTCCTCCGACTGGAAAAGTTTGCTGGCTATCTACTCCTTATCTCCTTTGACTATCAGTATTTTCTTCAAAAAATTCCTCCTCTGAAAGGGGATTTAGCCTATGCCTTTTAGTACTAGTCTGCTCTGAGGGTCCACTGGTAGGGATAGCTACTTCCCTGTCTCTCTTTTTATTCTTTTCCTCATTCAAAGGAGTCTGCAAGATTAGAGGTTCTCCCACATTGCTTTGAGTTGGAGGAGTTTGCATTTGGGCCTGTTCCTTCGAAGTTTTAGGCTGTTTAGACATTGTAGACTGCTCTGTGGCTTGGGCACTGGTCTCTAGTTCCTTTCCCTTGGATGTTTCTGTAGTTGGTGTGCTGGTATCCTGTGAATGCTGGTGAGAGGTTTCAGTTATAGAGGCACTAATCCCTGACCTTTGTGAAGACTCAAATCGTACCTTCCCAAAAGAATCCAGGTCAAGTGTTTTCTCAAGATCCCTCATAACATTTTCTATATTGACCTGTTTACTATCAGTTTCTACTAGGGTCCCCTCCCTCCATTCATCCATATTAGCAAATTATTCAATCTCTGGGATTATATGATGTATATATGGTGACAATCTGTTCTTCATTCTTCTATCACAGATAAATCTATTAGGGTCATATGGCCTCCAACCAAAACTTTTGTGCAACTTAAGATGATCTTCTAGAATTTTCTCTGCTTCTTTCCATGCTTCCCTATCGTTGTAGATAAAAGGGCCTAACTGATTTTTGATTATGATTTGAGCTTTCTTTTTGGATTTGCAAAAATGAACCAGGTCTGAATGTATCATTTGTTTGAAATATTCCAATGCAAACAGTCTCATTGGAACGTATTTTGGTAACTTAGAAGGGCAGAGCTCACACCCATATATGCTAATTTTTGTATGGTTCTTATATAGGTACCAATCACCTATTCTGTATTACTTGGAGAGCTTGTTATAGACATTTTTGGGCACTTCAACCCCAATCACAAATGTCCATAAACTGAGGGCTCTTAGGTCCCTAAAAGGGTTGCTTCACTGCCTAAAGGAACAAGGTCAACTGATTACATCATCTCCCAGAAGTTCTCCACTGAAAACGGCTCATAAATGGTCAAAATTGGACCATACTGAAAGCTCCATGCAGAGGGTGCGATGTATATCACCTTCCCAATGTACAGGGTGCGATGCATACTGTTTTGCTCCTCTGTAGGGTGCAATGGTCGGGAATGGACAAATGGCAGGGACCAACATGCAAGGTGGAAGATCATGGAATCTTCCAGAAGCTTCCCCTCTGACACTTGCCACTCCATTTTCGACCAAGGATGAGTAAGAGATCATCATTCTCCAAGTGGAAGCAGGAACTATCAGAAAGAAGACACTAATCAAGATCCCAAAAGATGACTCACCTCTCTGTAATCATCTATATATGGATCCCTCATCACAGAGATCCAGAGGCTGGAATTTTGTATCTTATAGAGAAGTGTTGTTGGTATTGTGGTGTACATTCACAGTGTTGGGTGATCTAGCTTTGCTTGAGGTGAAGAAGGGCTTCTTAGCTGGAGGATTATGCTGGGTCAGAGCACATGGTTGTAATCTTCTTGCTACTTTTCATCTAAATAAAGCTATTCTTGTTTCCTTCCATATTCTTGTGTACTTGTTCATATATGCTTGTATATGGTTAATGCACATCTGATCCTACATTATTTATGAATTTAGATCCTTGTTTCTTTCATAGTAGTATGTTGCTGTGATTCTACAGGTCCTTTTGAAGTTGAGCAGACAAAGAAGAAGCGGCACAACTCTATCAAGAAGGAGAGGAAATCGAGCGCAAGACTCAGGTTGGCTCTCTTGGTTCTCCTCTCATCTATTTTCATAAAAGGAATCAATAGTAGAATTTGATTGTTTGTTTCTAGGATAGCCACCCATCTCAGTGGGAATAGCAGCATCCGAGTGGACACTATTCCCGTATAAAAAAATGGCGACTCCAAGGGGACCGACTAGATTACTTGTTAGCTTATCTATCCTTGTTTCTTTCATAAACATACAGACGGAGCCTGAAGTCAAGCTAGCTAGCCTTCGAACTGCATTTTTCATACAAATGCAAAGTAGATCAATGCTGCTTCATTCAATCTCTGTGTTTTGTTTATGAATTAAACAATAGATCTGCAAGCAATCTAATTGCCCGAAGTGGTGGCTCTAGTAACCTATTAGATCACCCCTATGTTTTATATACATTGATCCTTACTTATTCAGCCTTAACACCTGAACTAGATTGCAAATTGTGAGTGAAACCTCGTTCAAAGTCTCAACCTGTAACCATCGCACCCTGCCTTCAAGGCAGCCTGTATGCATCGCACTTCCCGAATGGAGTAGGTGCGCTGCATACTGAGTTCACTATGTAACAAGTGCGATGGTCAGGGAGGATTAACTTTACCCTCCAACTGTGGATTTTTCTCACTGTTTTTAGTCTTATTCATGAGTTTTGTTGTCTGTAATCAGTGCACTTCTGTGATTACCCCCTTCTCTTGCATTATTCCGCCTCCTTAGTGCAAAGAACTATAAACGTTTTTTTATGTAATGTGCGTCGTCTTAGTCTCTTTTGAAAAAAGTAGCATAGTCGAACTGTCGTCTCTAGATCTGAAAGTGTCATAGCTATCGTTTTCAGTTCTAGAAAACATTTCCATTGTTTTAGATAGTTGATTATACAGTTACTATTGCATAGGATTTGAATTACTAGTTTTAAAGTGTCGAAAAGAAATTTTTGTTTCAGAATCACAAAGTGTCTCTCTTTCTTTCACTTCGTTTTGAAAAAGAATTTTGTTGAGTACAGTCTCTTTAAAAGTAATTCAGTTTTTCACATAGCTTTCTTAGCGTCATTTACACATTAAGAGAGCTGAAAAACAAATACATGCATGTGCATTTGCATTTTGAATGCTTGGCTTGATTTAGGATTGTGCATATTAGTGTGTGTTATGTGCTCTGTGAAGTAAAGATGCTTGACTTTCTTCCCTTTAGTAGCTAGGATTTTCATTGTTGAAAGAAGATAAAATGTATGTTTATCATCTTAGACTGCATTTAGGAATTGTACATACATCACGTGGTGAACCTGAAAGGAAAACTATTAAGAAAGATCAACTTAAAATAAATCCAATGAATCTAACAACGCCTTGGAACATAATGCACAACATTTAGAGGTCTAGGCTAGAGACGTATTCCGGTTTGTAAAGCATGGTAACTGTTGCTTTCAGTGCTGGTTGGGTGATTCCTCCACTCTGAGATGGCAAGTGTCAGTACGAACTTTTTATCCCACGTACCATCGCGTATATATTGGGAGACCACAATAGGTTGCATCCTTTATCCTTAAGAAGCCGTGTCTACCGCCCTACCGATCGTAATGCACCGAACACAGCATTCAGGAAGATTGACTGCCGTACCGTAAAAAGTATTCTACAGTTTTACGATTGGTTTGGTAATCCTCTCTACCTAGATCTCCAGAGAAGTCCATTTTTCTCCTTTTCAGAATCCTTAAAGGAAAAGGTCCTCTGAGCGCTTGTCACTTCAAGCTCAATAAAAATTAAAGGCGACTAGATTCATCTTTTGTTTTTTCTCAACTCTTTAAAATTGAAAAAACAAGTTGTGTCCAAGCGTCTAAAAATTTATTTTAATCGGAAAAACGTCACAAATTCCCCCCTTGATCTTCAGGCTGAGAAAATGGAGTCTACCAACCAAGCATTTCCCCATGAAAGAAATCCTAGTCCCTTCCTATCTTGGGGAGATGTTGGTACACCCCATATGGCCACTTTGTCACTTCCAGGATTGACAATTGGTTTACCGGTCTGGCTCTTCTCTACCTCTGTCATTCAGAATCCCATAATTCCTGAACAGTCTAATTAGCAACTAGACGACACTAAAGTTGTCTCCCAACCTTCTACTTCATCTGATTCTCCCTCTCCTCCTTCCTCTTCGCTTGATAAAGCCGATAAATCTAAAAGTCAAGTAACTGAGAAGAAGGAGAAGCAGAAAGAGAAAAAGGAAAAGAAGAAAAAGGAACCAAAATCGAAAGGGAGCAACCAAGTATCATCTAGCAAAAATCCACACACCGCACAGTCAAAACCTAAATCTCCTTGTGTCATTTGCAATTGAGACCACTATCACCGAGATTGTCCTTGCATCCCTCGGATCTTAAGGGACTGGTCTCCTCGTTTGCACAATTCGGTAGCATCAACCTCTAGCGATGTTGAATGCTCACCGTCAACCAGTGAAAGTGAAGCACATGGACAAACAAGGAATCCTAAACTTCCTTGTAAGTTGTATGAAGGCGATCACGCCGTCCACCGTTGTCCCTTCCTTGAAGAGGCTAAAAGAGTTTTAGATAATCGTCCGGTTTCACCGTTACGACTTCCTCCTGGATATCAAAAACTCTTTCTGAGCCCTCCACCGGTTGAAAACCCGGCTGGCCCATCCTTGTAGTCATTCGAAGCACCTATCGTTGAAAATGAACCCTCGAAATCCATACCAGATGAAAGTCAAAGGGTCGATACAGAAGTTGACCCGGTATTGCCTTCAAAGTGTTCATCTTCGAATGATACCGTCACTGAAGAGAAAGAGAACGACATCGTTCAAATTCTTTTCATCAACACCAACTCCGATGAGCTTGGGGGCAGTACTTCCATTCCTTTACCGCAAGAAGGAAGTTCATCAGAGTCATATACGGCCGTCTATTTGGTCCCACCACCAAGCAACCTAGTTGTTTCCTTCGACTGGAATCTGCTAGGCAGACCCTATTTACCAGCCAGTGTACCATTCAGAATCATTGTACAAGCTTACAGAATGGTCATGGTTGGTACCATCATTGATGAAGGGGCTTCTGTGAGTATCCTTTCCTCAACTGCTCGGAAAGCGCTTGGTTCGCCATCGCTTTTGTCTGAAATGAGAAATCTAACAAGCTTCAACAAGGGAACCAGTCGACCTTTAGGAATCCTTCCAAATGTGGCCATTACTTTGAGAAGGAAAATTGTTCACATGAACGTTATGGTAGTTCAAGGACCTTTAGATTATAATCTACTCATTGGATGTGACTATATTTATTGCATGGGAGTCATCGTCTCCTCACTCTTTAGAGTAAAGTGTTTTCCGCACGAAGGCAGAATGGTCAAGCTCATGGACCAAATGTCATTCCTCGGATCACACATCGCAAAGAGTCAAATACCATCCCTAAATGGTCTTTTCACGCAAGAAATTTCTCATCAATCTCCAGTCTGTCCACCTGATGAGCACGAGTGATTCGGGAAGATGTGACTGAAACTTAGGGGGCATGCACCCTGGTCTGTTTCAGCAAGAAAACCTTGGGTATAGGGTGGATTTCTGCGAGGGATATATGACTAGTCTAGCGACCCTATCCTTACAGGAAAATGGGAACAGGCTGGAATAAGATACCTTCGTTAAGGTTATGCTGAGTGGCATGCGGTTGCACCACTCCTCTTTGTCTATCTTGGTAAGCATCGCCAAGGAAGCTTTCTGTCTGCTACGCGTATGGAACTTTCTTGGTAACCTAGAAATTTCTCGCTATACTTGGGGGCATGCAAACCTTTCTGCATGCAAGAGAAGAGCGGCTATTTATTTTTTAAATTTTTAGGACTTCTAACCCTTTAAACACATAAGGCTAGTCGTTTCCTAACTTGCATAAAGAAAGGATTCGGGGCAAAGCTTCAAAAGGTGCAAGCTCTATAAAAAATGGCATCTTGAATGAGACATTTCTTATCATACGACTGGCGAGCAATGTTGTCGCAGAGTTCAAGCTCATTAAAAAATAAACTCTCCATGAGCAGTTTTAGTGCATAGTTCAAGCTCGTTAAAAAATAAGCATAAGTCATGAGCAAATGTTTCCCCCAGCATTTAAGGTCGTTAAAAAATGAACCAGTAAATAACCATTGTGAATGCCTTATCGCCAACTTTTGAGCCTTGGTCATGTTCTCGCCATCATCTCCACTCCATTTTTAGCCGATCATTCACCCCCATATGATTGTTTACCCCTTCGAGGAACATCTGTGAAGAGTGATTCTGCTAGCCATCCTTGTAACACTGTCGTGATTTCAAAATTCCAAATCTTAACTGGAATCAGCTGCTACCCGAAACCATCACTCCTTCCTTGAAAACGAGTCTTCTTTAAGCTCTTTTCACCTGAATTGTAAAATATGAAAATATTGTCGAGCGATTGGCCTCTCCGGCTCGTTAAAAGGCATCAGAAGTGCTATCCCTCCTCTAGATTTTAATATTTTTGGACCTGAGGGATTATTACACAAAAATATTGAGCGCTTGTCATGTTCGGCTCATTAAAACTATCGAAAATTCATCCCTTTTGTATTATTTTACGCTTTTTCAGACTTAAGGGATTATACAACGAAAAAGAATCTTCGGAGTCTTCTTCCGTTTCCTTCAGACTCTCTAAAATTGAAAGGGACCAAGTTATTTTGTCGTTAAACTCATTAAAACTAAAACAGTAACAAACTCATCAACAGGAGAGAAACGAGTTTCACTGTCGCTAGACTCGCTAAAATATAGCGACAGGTTCGCCAAGGCGGATTATAGAACAAGCAATGTTATCCTCCTCAAGATTGACAAAAATAAAGAGGTACTAGTCAACAATGACTGGGGAAAATTGGGAAGAAAACAAGAAGAAACTTTATTGGTAGCAAGTCGCTCTTGAACATGACACTTTCCTTCCGCATCCATGCCGGGTTGGGTTGTTCCATTAACTGGTCTTCACCATTGGTCCATCACGCCATCCATCTTTGGGGTTAACGCTACCAATCCATCGTCAGTGTCGCTAATATGTTCAAGAGAAGTCATTCAGACAATTCACGTGTGTCTCACCCACTGCAATACATTCATGCTTCATTCCTTCACGACCGCCACCCTGAACCTTGTATCGTCAGTTTGTTTTCACCTCCAAAATCATTTGCTTCGATCCGTGTCATTGATGTGGGATTCATTAAGGCCCTCCTATGACGGGTCACTTCTTGTTGACATTAGCTCATTATCCAAGAAGTTGACTTAGGAACAACCCTTTCAGTACTTTGAAAGCTTGCATGCTCAATGGCAGTTTCTCCACTTTCGGCGACAATTTTTTACATTCAACTGGCTTCGAACGAGAGATTTTAACATGGTGTTCGACACCAAGTCCCTTTTCACACCACGTGAATTGTACTGTAGTACCTTGAGGGTCATTGTCATTATTGGTGATTCCTCTCGCACCTATTAACAACTTACATCATTGGCTGGTAATCACGTGATGTCTTTCCATGTTCGACTCCAGAACATTTTTCACATGGATCAACTTGTACTTCGAGTGAAGATTGAACAAGTTTTGAAGACCCCGGATCTAGTTTCATCCATCCGTGTTGCGATATATTAAGGAATATAAAAACATCCAGTGTACATCATTATCGAACAGATGATCATCCAAATCAAAGGATGATGTGTCCATATCATCAGCCTGTCACACAGACGATCGTCTGTCCTATGTACATGAAAATGAATTTATAAAGCTGAGCATGGGGATGCCCGCCTCAGCTAGATCATGAAAAAATGTAGTCAAAATAATGTATTGTATTGTATCTTATTACAGGTCGCCTCCCAGCTCGGAAAAACTTCGGATCCTCATAGTAAAGCATTTCACCCGACATAAAAAAAATTAACGACATCATGCTTTAGCGGGAAACTGTTATAGACATTTTTGGGAACTTCAACCCCAATCACAAATGTCCATAAACTGAGGGATCTTAAGTCCCTAAAAGTGTTGCTTCACTACCTAAAGGAACAAGGTCAAGTGATTACATCATCTCCCAGACGTTCTCCACTGAAAACTGCTCATAAATGGTCAAAACTGGACCATACTGAAAGCTCAATGCAGAGGGTGCAATGCATATCACCTTCCCAATGTACAGGGTGTAATGCATACTGTTTTTCTCCTCTGTAGAGTGCGATGGTCGAAATGGACAAATGGCAGGGACAAAAATGCGAGGTGGAAGATCATGGAATCTTCCAGAAACTTCCCCTCTAACACTTTCTACTCCATTTTCGACCAGGGATGAGTAAGAGATCATCATTCTCCAAGTGGAAGCAGGAACTATCAAAGAGAAGACACTAATCAAGATCCCAAAAGATGACTCACCTCTCTGTAATCATCTATATACGGATCCCTCATCACAGAGATCCGGAGGCTAGAATTTTGTATCTTATAGAGAAGTGTTGTTGGTATTTTGGTGTATATTCACAGTGTTGGGTGATCTAGCTTTTCTTGAGGTGAAGAAGGGCTTATTAGCTGGAAGATGATGCTGGGTCAGAGCACATGGTTGTAATCTTCTTGCTACTTTTCATCTGAATAAAGCTATTCTTGTTTCCTTCCATATTCTTGTATACTTGTTTATATATTCTTGTATATGGTTAATGCACATCTGATCCTGCATTATTTATGAATTTAGATCCTTGTTTCTTGCATAGTAGTATGTTGTTGTGATTCTATAGGTCCTTTTGAAGCTGAGCAGATAAAGAAGAAGCGGCACAACTATATCAAGAAGGAGAGGAAATTGAGCGCAAGACTCAGGTTGGCTCTCTTGGTTCTCCTCTCATCTATTTTCATAAAGGGAATCAATAGTAGACTTTGATTGTTTGTTTCTAAGATAGCCACCCATCTTAGTGGGAATAGCAACATCCGAGTGGACACTATTCCCGTATAACACCCCCCTAGTGTAATTGTTGTGGGTTCATCTTAATTGCTTCATTTAGTGGCCATTTCTCAATTGACTTACCCTTTTTAGGTAATATTTAGACACTCTAGATGATATCCTACTATCTAAATAAGACTTAATCTAGGAATTTAAATAGGATATATACAAGCTACATCCAAATCACTTGGATTTCCCTCCTCGAAGGCATTAGCTTGAATATGCCATTTTATTATTTTGAGTGCTTTATGTAGCTAAGTGACTCTTATTGTTAGGCCTATCTATACTCATAGACATTGGATGCAAAAACATTAGGATTCCCCTTGGTTCATTCAGAGTGGGCTCCCACTAGCTTTGGTTTGAGATAGCTCACCACATCACACACCTCAAAAGGAATTTTCAGTTATGTCACTCACAAGAGACCAAGTTGGAGGAGCACATTGTCTTCAACTGTTCCATCTATTAGGAGATAGCGTTGTTACATATTTATTTGATCTATTCTTGACTAATAACACTTGTTGTTTGGTTGTTTTCTCATGACTCACATCTTATTGATCAATTTTCAAGTTATGTTTGTTGCCTAGAGTCTATATCCCAGGGACTAGGCACTAGGTCTTGCTTAACTTTCCATTTTAAATCTTAAAATACAAAAACAATATCATTCTACAAATGTATTTTTTTAGAATTTAAAGGACAGTTTTGTAGGCTTCTCAAGGATTCCTCCATTGTGTTGGAGGAGATCTGGCCTTAAGTGAGAAGGATGATCACCAAGGTGACAATGGGTGATATCCTCAAGTAACGTTGGGGCTTGTAATGGTCTGAGTTACCATAACCAACCTGAGAAAAAATTGAAGGGAATGATGTGCACATTATTTGACCAAGTTCAATCAGATTGTAATACTTTAGAATGTTATGAGGAAGACATAACATTTCATCCAAATATTCAACATAGGATTAATGTCTCAATTTATTTTAAAAACATCCAATGTGAAATTCAATCTAACCCATTTTATTAGTTATGTTACTTAATGATAGACTTTTCTCTGATCTTTTGATTCAACTTGTGGCATCGGTTAGTGTCTACTCCTAGACTAAATTAGAAATCTTTGGAACATTTGACATCTCATATAAGTATTGGTGTTAGTGGATCTCAGGGATTTAGTCATTCATTCAATCAGTTTTTTTAGTAGTTTTCCTTTTTGTTAATTTTTCATTTTTATTAAATACTAAATTATATTTTGGATCTTAGGGATTTTTTTATGCACTAGATTATCTAATATCCAATAACTCCAAATGTTAACAATATCAAATATAACTTGAGTGTAATAATATATTTGTATACTAGTTACTCCCTCAATACTCATGGGATTGTGGGTTTGAGTGGAGGGTCAAATCCTATTTTGATAAATATCTCAGCTAGGTAAAGATTGCATAAGCACAAATATGGATCAATTGTATGGAAGTGAAACACACTTTCTTTTATAGTCATAAGATATGCTACAATTTTATGAAAGAGTGATGTGGCTAGTGTATAGTAATTTGGCAGAGTCCAATCTCTACTTTGAGCATCGTGATGTAGTAGAAGTTAATTTGTTTGGATGCATTTTTCATACCATGTTTGTAGTTCATATTAGACATTATAAAAAAAAACCTTACTCTTTAGATTCTTAAAGGTTTATAACTTTCCTAGGTTTGAATTTTACTAATAGTTGGCGCCATAGCCCGAAGATTAATGTAGTGAATGAGTTTGAACTCTTAATTGCCTCCAACTCTGTGAAGTATTTGGAATGTTTAATAGTCAATGCAACATATTATATCTTTGTTTTTTGTTTACTAGGTTTGATTGTTTGGTTAGTTGATTCGAATACCTTCACAAGGCAACATGATAGGGTAGTGGTAACTTGTGCTTATTTATTCAAAAACGAGTTTGTTCAAATAAAATCTTTAAAGCTTTATGGAATTATGTAATCCAGTGAGTTTAGAGTGATAGATGCCCTTTCTCTTGGTTGCATTATTTAAGGCAATGAACTGTTTTGAGAGAAAATAATTTTGAAAATACCTCCTTTTTAATTTACTAATCTGAAAAGTATTTTGAAAATCCCTCCCTTTTAATTTTCTAGTCTCATTTGAATTTACTTGTGTAGCCATACCAGCAGACGGAAGATGCTTGTTTCATGTTGTTGCTCATGGTGCTTGCTTGAGAAGTGGAAAACTAGCTCCAAATGAGAGCCTTCAACAAGAGCTAGCAGATGAATTGCATAACAGAGTAAGCCTTTATTTATAAAGTTTAATATTTTGTCTCGTGGGATTTTAATTTAAATCTTATGGGTCAATATTATTTGATGGAATGTTAAAATTGCAAGTTGGGGTGTGATTACATGACATTAGTAGAAATAATCTACTTTATTCCTTCCACGTAAATTTTAAATAATTAGGATATGTGATCTTACTTGTAGTATATCTAGATTCTACACATCACATTTAGTCATTTTGTTTTTGTATTTTAAATATGTTAATCATACTTCAATGCTTGATTGCATTCTTGCACTCTTGGATGCCATATTTGAAAGGACCCATTGATATATAAGGAACAATGCCATATATATCATTATCAAACAATTCTCTAACAAGTAACTACGTATCCTCAAATTCACACAATCATTAGATTAACCTTTGGAGACGTCACTGATTCATTGCATATACCCTCATATCTAAACAAATGACTACATGTTTCCAAACCCTTCAAAATTTCTAAAGTATATGCTTCACTTTGTCTCTGATTGCACATTGTTGGTCAATTCAAACCCTATAAGTTATTGAGGGGAATGCTTGTTATTTTTAACACTTATTATTTTTTATTAGCAAGTTAATGGTCTATAAAATTTCAGGCTATTAGTCAGTCCTTAGAAAATTGGACTGTGATGCTACACGATATTGTACTTCAAGCTCCTCATAAAATGTCTCTACTACGTGTGCCATTTTTTATCTCTCTTTGATGCCTTTCTCTTTTTAACACCTATGATTGATCAAGTAGGTATTGTTTTTTCCATTACTTTCAAGTTTTTAATACCCAAAATTCTCTCTCTCTCTCTTCCCAAGTCGTAACTTTCTCTTGTAATAGTTCTAGTTTCTTCTTCTTCTCACTACATTGCTTTAAGGGATGTGGGTTTAATGCCAACTTTGCTCCCTCTTCTCAAAGATTTGGATCCATAACACATACACTTGGTAGCAGTTGTTGTGCATGTTCTTGAGGCTTTTATGGACTGTAGTAATCTTGTTGAAACCTTCTTTAGGGATTTAGGAGGCTTAGATAACACCACAACACGCTTGAAGTCTACCATTTTGAGGAGAGAGTAAGGAAGCAGAGTGGAGAATCCCAGTCAGGTTCCAAGGGAAAGTCTCCTAAAAAAATTGATGTTGCAGGGTCAAAGGTAATGCAGATAGCTCAACCTGACACATTGGTTCTTTATCATAGAAGACTTCTTATGAAGGCTTTGCTTCGAGCTATATCTCTTGGCACATATGCTCCTAGAACTACTGTATGGCTATATGGATCTGAAGAGAGTTCTTTGCCATTTTTCTTGTGAACTATATTGAGAAGATCAAAGGACTTTGGTGGTGGTGTATTTTCACTTGCAACTACACTCGTGAGTAATCTTATTCACAAATATCCAACTTGTTATTATGTTCTAAATGTTTTTGGTCTACCTAATGCTTTTTTGGATGCCATCATGGTTGGTTTCCTCCCTTCTGCAGATGCAGTAGCATGTATACCACAATTCTTGGGTGCTTTGTGCCTTAATAACCTTTGTCTTCAAGCTATTAATGATCATGGTGCTCTAAGATGTTTTGTGTATTTTTTTATGTCAAAAACCTACTTATGGGTTTTGATAGGTGACACTCCTAGCTCCTTATCATCTGCCTTGGATGAGATGATGTGACATGCTACTTCTTTGAGGGGGCTTGGGGTGGATGTATTGATTGAAATATTAAACGTTATTGCAAAACTTGGATATGGCACTGAAGTGTCTTCCCTGTTGCAAGAATCTTCCAACTCTTCTATGCATGTTCCCATTGAGACTAATTTAGAACAAAAAACAATTAGTTTAGGGGATGAAGATGAAACACCTAGGGAAACATATGAGCTGGGGGTTGATGATTCTGTTAAAAATTTGTCTTCACACATGGAATCCTTTATCCCATATTTGATAAGCAATGCTACAAATTGTTAGAGAATATTTTGCATAATACAGATACATGTGGGGTGTTTTTTGAGAAAAAGGGTATAGAGGTTGTGTTGCAACTATTTGATTTATCCCTCTTACCATTGTCATTTTCAAGTGGCCAGAATATTGTTGTTACAATTAAGGATTTTTCACTGCAACACACATCTCCTCTCACAAAGGTTGTTTGTACTACTCTGGGAGAACACACGAAACTTGCAATTGAATTCATGGATTTGTTGGCTATAATAAAGTTTGAAAATATTGAGGTAGCATAAAGCATTAGATTTTGAGATGCCTTTCAATTCTAGATGGTGTTTTATATTTTTCAACGCATCTACTAAAAAGAACAACAACAATGATGTCTGAAATTCGTTTTGGGGATGTAGATGTACTAAAGCATGTAGGGAAGGTGTACAAAAAAATAGTCTTCCAGATATCTCTTGTTAGTGATTCAAAAGTAGATGTGAAGAAAGAGGTTGAACAAGGACCTGCAACTAGAATTTTCGCACCAAATGTAGTAGGTATAGAAGCTGGTAGTGACAATAACATAGTTTTAGTTGTTTGCTATGTTAACCTAATGTCTATGAGGAATGAAATTGCTTCTCATTGGTACATTGAACCTAAATATGTTTATGTTATACAAATAGGACTTCATTGTCATAGAAGAAGGGACCATGGTATTGAAGGGATTTCAAGAATGTGCCTTGGTCAACTTGGGTGACATGAGGTTGACATTGGAGGTTCTGTAAGTGTAGGTGAAACATCTCAAGCCCAAGAAATTAAAAGGAAGTCACCTGATCTCCTAGACTTTGAGATTATGAATAAGGTTGTGTCTGCAATGCGATCACTCTATGTGAATCTTGTGAAGGTTTTGGTAGTTCCCAATCAACATCATGATGATATAGGATCACTTAGTGCAGCAGCTAAGAGTGTGGTGGTTTATGTTGCATCTACCAGTCAAGAATAACCATTTTGTTTGGAACCTGATCTTCCTGACAGTGATTAGAAGATGCATGGACCCTTGTCTCATATGCATATACTTATGAGTGAGATAGACAAACGACCTTCTAGAAGGGTAACCTTCTTTTCTCCCTGCTGTCTTTTTTGATCTAATTAGTTTGATGACAAATTATTCCTCATTTCCTTTTTTCCCTTTTTAGTGATTTCCTTAGCATGTAAAGATGAATGATGTCTAACAGAATGATATTTTTCGTAATGTAGGAGTTTGAAGAGCACTAGCCATCTTCTCTTTTTGCAATCAAGTATTATGTCTTGAAATATCAAAAATACATCCACTGAGACAACAAAGCAATCAGGTATTGTGTCTTGAAATGTTAGAGATACTTCCACTGAGACATCATCTTTGATGTAAGGTAGTCAAGGTGCATTAGGAAATTAACCTATACTGGTTCAGTCTCCTCGCCTATCACATCAAAATAATAGCCCAACTTCACAATCAAGGCTGAGAAAACTTCAAGTTTTTGTTCCTCACCACAACAATTCAAGTTCTGGCTTGGCATATTCATTTAGTTTAACACATTTTGTTGGTCACCCTGCAACTTCAACAATTGAATCTAGGTCAGTAAGTACAAAAATTCCATTAGGAATAATACCAAAATCTTAGGAAAATTCTTGATCTTCCATTAGCTCTGATCCTCTGAGCTTCAAATTCCTGTTGCCTGTGACACCATCATCGAGCAACATTTCTTTATCACAAAGACAACAATCACAGAGACTTGCTTCTCTGTCTCTTATCACACAATCTATACAACCTTCTATGAAAATGTTGCCACCTATACCTCCATATTCACCACCCGTTCAACACCAACAACCCCTTCAACATCAACAGTTTCAACCACTAAACCATCAGCCTCAAACTAATTTCATGAAGCCTGGTCAATCACAAGAACTTCCTTCTCTCCATTCCCAAGGTCATTATTCATAGTATTTTCAACAATCTCCACTTCAATCACAACTATTTAACAAATTCCTCAATAGCTGCCATAGTTACAACAAGTGTCACAATCCCAAGCTATCCAAATTTTTTGAATAAGTTACCACACAACCTTTCATAAGGTAACCAAATTCCATAGCAGTTACCAATACCTCAGGAAGTACAACCAATTCTCCTTACTCCATTTCAAAAAATTACTTCATCTTAGGCATCGACGCAATCCAAACCTCCAAAACAATCACAGTTAAGTTACAGAGCATCCCAAACAAGGGGATTTGTTGTCAGTAGTAGCATGATGAATCCTAATTCAGGCTTAGCATCAAGGCATGCTTTACTTCCTATATTGCCCAATAACTTATCTTCCTAGGTTTTATGAATGCAGCCTCCTCTATCTCTTGGCCCACCACCAGCTTCATTATTGGTAGCATCAGCATTACAGACATCATAGTTGAAAACTTCAAACACCACATTACCATATTCGATAGGAAATGTGTTGTGTCTTTTATGGTCACTAATGGCACATGGTGTAATATGTACAGAAACTTCAGTTGCCTCTTCTTATAATCCATCTATACCTGTTTCTTTAGCTACAATACCAAATCTATCCTTAGATAAAAATGCAACTATACATGTCATTTCTACTACAACATCCTTGTTTCCAACCTCGTCTTTGAATGCAACACCTCCAAAGTCGGTTCCAACTAAAGCACTGGTTGTTGCTCAAGATATCATTGGAACACAATTCAATTAAGATATACTCAAGGTTCCTCATGAATTTGTTATTAGTGCATTGTATGAGGATTTTCCAATACAATGCACAACATGCATTTTGCGCTTCAAGTTTCAAGAAGAGCACAACAATCACATGGATTGACATGTGTCTTGAAATCAAAATGTATCTAAGATTCGTAAGAAAAAGTACCACAATTAGTGTCTTGAAAATGGTTTATGAGTACCAAGGAATGGCTTCGTGCAAAAGAGGTGTCAACATCTGAGGTTGTTTCTACCTTTTCCCTATGGAAACAACTTTGTGTAAAAAAGAGTGAGGAAGTGGCAATGCCTACTAATGACAAGCATAGTGTTTGTGTTCTATGTGGAGAACTCTTTGATTATTTCTATAGCAATGAAACAAATGGATGGATGTATAAAGGAGTAGTGCATATGTAGGCTCCCAGTGGGAGCAACGAAGGCATATACGAGTCTAAGTTGGGCCCTATCATCCTAAGTACAAGTCAAAATCCATGGGAGCTTCTTTTGCAGATTTTGAAGAGGATGAACAGGTAATAAGTTTTAAAGGACATCTAATTTTTCTTTTCATTTCCTTTTCTCTATTTATTGTTTGTGATGTTTATTATAACATGTATTCAAAGTATATAAACAATAGCATGCAAAGTTGTTATAAATATATTAAGGGGAATGGGATCACATAAATTCTACCATTGAAAGTATAATTTTGTGCTTGAACTTCCTACTCTCCTTAGTCTCCTCTGTCCATAATGCTTTGGGTTGTTGTTCTATGTCTCCATGTGGATTATCTTGGATTGATAAGGCTTGGTTTTGGTCTTGTGCTCGAAGATGATATATTACCTATTCTATCCTTATACATTCTAGTCACTTGTTGCATTCCTGTGTTTTGTGCACATTGTATGCCATTTTCTTTGTTTCCAACAGCTATGTTGTCTAAAACTTGCAGAAGGAAAATACCAAGGATTCCTATAGTTCATTGGAATCAAATGAAAAATTCCATGTAAACACAAAGAATAGCTATCACGATTGCAGTTTGATATAGATGAGACAATGTGTTTACATTCCAAGTTATGAATCACAGTGTTTAAACTTTAAACTAGACTTTCCAAGTGACTACTGATCTGGTTGCATGTACCTAGATGCAGGTTACCCTCAACATGGATTTTTCATGACGACTTCATGCAAATTCATATCTAGACACTAGTTGGAAAATACCACCTACTAGCTTCGGCATTGCTGCCCAATGGGAGATGTGAGCAGTGGAGGTGAAGTTGGCATGGAGGACAAAGTGCATAGCCTGTTAATTCTGATGGATCTTATAGAAAAGGACTGGACAATGAATGCAAAGTCAGTTTCAACAACCCATGAGTTGGGAGCCCCATCAACTGAAACCAGATCATAGCTTATAATAGACAATAATAATAAGGCTTTGGTATGGTGGCACTAATGCAGTATCATAGTCACGATTATCAGGGTAATCATGAGACAAAATAAATGTCTTACTCGAGCAGGAATGAGTTGGGAATATGGAACAAGAACTGAATATAAAAAGGTGTAGTTCTCTCATTTATACATCTTTAATCACTTATCTGTCAAAAATATGGAACAAGAACTGAATAATAGAAGGCACAATTCTCTCCTTTGTTTGGCCATACTAACTGAAGTTTCATCTGTTGGTCTCCCATTTCCTCTCAGCAACTTTAGATGTGCTCACATCAGTTGAGGTTTGGGACGGATCACCATCTTCCCCTGGCAGAAATGGTTGCATACTTTTCTCTTTGCCTGAGGTAGAGACTAGGGAGAACTTTATGTTTAATATCCTGTCTAAATTAGATAAGATGTAGGTTTTATTGCATCTACAGGGACTTCAGCAGAATGTTATGAACATTCTTCAAACACTTCAATCAACAATGCCTTGCCTTCAAAACTAGAGATACATTTTCTATCAGATTGTGCCTATTTCAGAGAAATTGTAGATAAACTACCCACAACGCCTCCTCTTTTCATCAGATCTAGGACAATGGGAGATTGAAGTTCTTCATGACACTTGGTTGGACAATGTAAGAACCATCCAGAATTGCTCCCTGGCCTAAAACACCAAGGCTCCAGACTGTGCCATGTTGAGGGCACCTGTGAGAAACAAAGATGCTCAGAAGCATCATCACTGCAGAACGCCTACTCAGAGAAACATTACTAGTTTCTCCCCATCTAGTAGGAGTTATTCAACCTTGTATGTGATGAGTGGTTATACTTCTTCTTCTACCTCCACTTCAACCAGTAATCAAGAGCAGTTTGATGTCAACCATGATTATGCACCACAACCCTATTAGTCCAGGCATCTTTCTATAGGAAATTATCCAGCAGACACATGGTGTTGATGTCCATACCATTAAGTTGTATGATGAGAAGGATTGTCTGCCTCCTTTAGTGGTAGTGGCACCTTAGTTGAAGAAACACTTCTTTTACTGCCCCTTCTTCACTTTCTAGGGTTTTCCTTCTCGGGACAACACTCTTGTACATCTATGTTTATCTCATTTCATGTTGCTCTTGTACTCGTTGTTCATTTCATTTTAAAGGGGATTTTGTTTTGCCCTCCTATCTTTTGTTTGGCTACAATTGTTGGTTGTCGCTAGTTCCTTAGGTCATATTAAGTTACAAATCTGATCAAACTTTGACCAAATCCGTCATGCCCATACAAACTGTACATACATATGTATGGATACCAAACACACATTGGAATGAGAAAAACAACTGCACTATAGATGTTTAGCCTGCCCATGCAAAATGTATGTACACATGTATGGATTGTCTATATAATTGTATGGATTCAAACAATACTATATGTATGATTGTACAAATCCATATTGTGTTATTCATGCGATTGTATGGGACTGAGTATTGTTGGAAACATCTCTTTCCTAGTTACCTGCTCTCTCTCCCTCTATGTTGCTCAACCTACTCAATTTCCCATGTGTGTTGAAATCCTCTACCTTTCCCTATCTATATACATTTAGCAGAGAATCTATTTTTAAGATTTCTCTAGTCTAAGTTATGCATGAGATACAATCTTAGGCTCAACTGCTAAACATAAGAATTTCACTTCTTTTACTAAAGTGAATTACACAATAGAATTACTTTTCCAAAAATAGAATTAATTTTTCAAAATTATCTCAAACTACTTCTTATGTTCACACTGAACCTACTCAGAAGTTCATGTCTGAGCTATAATTCTCAATAGTGAGATTTTTAGTACCTCAAAAAGTGTTGAGTAAAGCACCATTAATGGCAACAATGAGCATAAAAGATCTTGGCAAAATGCATCTTGACCGTCAAATATGGTTAGTATGATTGATTGGCCATCATAGACGACAAATCATCTAAGTTCAAAAATTATTTTTGACAATTTGTTTCTTTTGGAAATTACCTTACTCACTGCCCCATTTAATTATCACATGTAACCCCTCTAAATCAACTAGTGTGTTTAATTTTAAGAGAGACACATCAAATATAGGTAAGTGTTATACTTGTGTAAATTGATCCATACACAGATGAAATGTAAGGGATAAAGTGCTTGGATAAACTCCTCCACTATGTATTTCTTTCCCTAGTAGGCTGCGCAGCAGAATTTAGAAGTGAGCTTCAACAATATTAGTCCATTGTCTCAATATAAATTCCCAATTTTTTTTATGTAAACTATCCATGGACTCTTTGCAGTCACATTGAAGTTTCTTCACACTTTTTTCTATATTTTCCATGAACTCTTTGCAATTATATTGAAGTTTCTTTGAATAAAATTGCTAAAACATTGATGATGGAGTTTTAGTGATTTAACAATTCCAAATGCATTTGATTTATGTTTTTTCTTGAAGCCCAATTGTACTGAATGTTGGAACAAATTGTAAAGCACAAAATCACTAAATATTGTGTGCATTTTCATCGTTGTTTGCAGCACCATGTTTGCCTCAGTGGTGTATTATTAGCAATTTTGATGGGTGTTTTGTCCTGGTTTATTTTTAGCAATTTTGATGGGTGTTTTGTTGTTGTTTATTTTTAGCAATTTTGTTGGGTATTTTGTTTAATTTGAGGAGAGAAATATCATATACTTGAAGCTAGCAGCTATATTAATACTTGCATGGAGCATTGAGCCTATCTCAAGTTTCAATTGTTGGCTAGTATCCCTTCACTCAAATTTTGATGTTGCCCCACTTTTGTGGGATGGCACTATGAACAAGTAAGAATAAATTGATCTCAACAATAAAGAGCAAATGTATTGTTATCATTTATTCTCAAATAGACGACTTTTATTGAAACTTGCAATATGTTTTGAATTTGAACTTTGAGTTAAATCCATAATTGCACATAAATGGTAAATGGTAGAGTTTTTGTACAAAGAAATTTCAAACTGTTTGTGATAATTTCATTAGAATATAATGCTATCAAATTCAATGCCCCATGTAGAATGTGTGCTAAGGAGAAAAGTGAGAAACGATAAATTATAAGTAACAATGTTAATCTTAGTTTCCCTATGAGATGAGTTGAATGTGAAGATTTTTGGGAGGTGAGATATGTTTCTTACATATGTGGAAGTGTTAATAAAAGGAGAAGTAGCACTATCTATAAAACTTAGTGGAAATGATCTCATTTTCTAATGGAAGAGACAATAATATCTCCAAACAAAGACAATGTTATTAATAGTCTTCTCAACCTAAAAAAGCACATCCCTTATGCGTATTGAATCCTTATATGTCAGTGGTGGCTTGGAAGAGATGCCTTCAGCTACCTCCTCCACTTATATTATTGCATGTATTGTGACCTTGAGAGAGTTTTTCTATGATGAGGATGAGTATCTCTTATCATGATGTATATGATGTAGATCACTGAAACTGTGAACCTCATCTCTCCACAACTCTTGGCACAATCTAGCAGCTTGCCCTCCCCCAAAGCACCAATATGTGATCATTGTGCTCTTTCCTTTACCTTGAATGTCAAGAGAGTCATGGTAAATTTCCTCCAACTTCCTTCAAGAAATTCTCAAACATGGTCTCGCAGACACACACTCTACAATAATTTTATGTGTGCATGTTATGTGCAACTTTAGTAAAAACAAGAGTTAACCAAATATTACTAACAAGCCAATGCATTCCTTCCAAGCAAGCTTAGATAGGAAAACCTATAGGATAGGAGGGAATGCATTGTTCAAAAACTAAGTATTAGGAAACTCCTCCCCCACCAATATTTAACCATTAGAAATGTAAACCAAAACACATTAGAAATGCCTCAAAAACTACTAGAAATATTTCCAAAGCACATATTTCTCTTCACAACCTATAGGGGTGTTTCCATTCCCCCTAATGGTTTATTATGCCTTTGTTTGTAAAAAGAAAGAAAAATAATAAGAAATAAAACCACTTACAATTTTTAATGATAGGAAAAATACCTTGCAAGTTAGTTAATTTCAAGTATTTTTGGCATCTTTTGTTCATTTATGTACAAATACAACCTACATAACTACCATTGTGCTCTACATATGAGGACAATGAGATACATATCATGGAATAAGTCAGCCCCTAAGTGTGGCAACGTTTATAATAAAGTAGGGGATGCACTTTTTGGATAATTTTAGTGGAATTTAGCCCTAAGTTGGAAACTCTTAATGAACATAACACTAAGTTTATTGTTTCTTATTTTTGAGTAGCCAAATAATCTATAAGGCTAATTTTGGACATTGTAAAATGCAAGGCTATATGGGACTCAACATATAAATGAGATTTGCCCACGGGGCTTTGGATTGACGGTGAATGGGTGCGCTGTTAAGGCACTCCTTGCGATAGGTCACCGGTTCAAATCCCCTGTGGGTACTTAGGTTAGTCTTAACGTAGAAAAAAAAACATATAAATGAGATTTTTGTTAATTTGTTGACTATGTTTATCTTTATAATTTTCTTGACAATTTGCTATTATAAAATATATATAGTCTATTTTATAATATATTCTAATGTTCATTGTCTTTCATATCTTATACTTTTCATTGTATCTTCTTTCATCTTCAGAAGTGGAACTCAATATTGATGGGAAGAAAGAAGAGAACAGTGCCTTGGCAACACACTACGAATTCATTTGCTAATCTACATCTTTTGAAATTCAGTAACCATTAGTAACATAGTATGAATTCATTTGCAAATTTGCTTGTTTTGAAATTCATATTGTGTTTCCATTAGTAACTAATCTACTTGTTTTGAAATTCCTTTGCTAATCTTTTACACAATTTTTTATGTATGATGTTTTAAATTTCTACCATCATATCGATTTCATGAATAAATGGTTTCTTATTGATGTTAAATAGATTTTGTACAAGAACTACCTCCAAATTCAACTATGAAGGATTTTCTAGAAAAAATAGCTTATGGCAATCCACTTTGTACATCATATGATTTGCCAATACACGAGGAGTTGAGGCACTTGAGTCATCGACTTTGGAAATGTTTCAAGTAGGGGTTACTATGGCTTTTAATGTTGTGATTCTCTCACCTCATGGTTAGTTTGGGCAAGAAAATTTTTTAGGAATGTTAGACAAGACACTGGTGGACAGGTAAACATATTTTTTATAATTGCAATGTCCATTCCATGATATCTTCTCTTTTTTATTTGATTGTATTTTGAATGTTTCATTTGATTTTTTTTTGTCTTTTAACTATGAAATTTATTAATACTTAGTATCATGTCCATTTAAACAACATCCAAAGCTTGAAGATGAGATTAGTATTACATGATATTAATTGAAATCCTTTTCGTTGTTTTGTGTTAAAAAAAATTCATGACTATTAGAGAAGTTTACTTATGTTGTTATTTGAGCACAAGTTGTCTATATACTTGACCAAGTTCATGCATTAGAGAATGAAATGTTGTTGTGAATAAAACGACAAGGATTAGACATCACACCTCAGATTATTTGTTTTCACAAATTATCCACATCCTGAGATTTTTAATATGTAAGTTAGAATGATTGTGCTTAAGCTTTCTCTGAAGGTTAAATATTGAGTTATTAAAGTGTTATTTTCTATGGTGATGTTTTATTTTCTTTGTTTATACAAGTCATCCGGCCACATAGTGGCCACTATTACCCAAGTGAAAAGAACTTGTTCGAGTTTCTTACATTTATGGGGAAAAATGACATCGATATTACTGATGTTGAGGTATATGTTGTATAAATATTTTATAGTCTACTTTAGTTTATATTCCAATATTCATCATCTTTCATGTCTTCTACTCTGAATTGTATCTTTTTTTGTTTTCAGGAGAAGAACTGATCATTATTGATGGTAAGAAGCAGGAACTAAAGAAAGAGGAAAATAATAACACTGGAGCGACAAATGTAAAAAGGGAGAGAGAAGAAAACCAGTCTAGTGATACTCTTAGAGCCAATATCCCACATAAGACACACACGTAGAGACTAATGGTCAAGTCTTTAGAGTTGGTGAATTCACTTGCAATGCCTTGACAACACAATGATAACGTTTTGTAGTGATGAAACAATATTTCATGTGTAAATTGTAGTCCAACTGATATTAAGTTGGAAACTCATATTTTAATACTTGACATTTATATAATATAATTTTTGGTTGAAATTATTTATAGTTGCACTTTATTTTATTTAGTAGTGTAATTAACATATGTAAATTTGTGTTTTCATGTTAGATGAACGTGCACATTGTATGCCATTTTTTTTATTTAGTCGCAAAATCATAGTAATTAATGTATGTTGATTAATAATGAATACATAAAATCACTCTAAAACTACCAAATTAGTAGTTTATATTGATTAATGATGAATAGAAATAAAATGAATACACAACTAAATTAGTCGTTTATAATGATTATTAATGAAAGTAAATGAAATGAATATAAACTACTAAATCAGTCGTTTATATAATGAATATGAAACTATAAGAAAAAGATAAATGACTACTGCAAATGATAAATTTGTGATTAGAAATGACGACTAAATTTTGCATATACGACTATTAGTAGCTAATTTACAGTATCTTATAACACAACTGAAATTTAGTCATATATTTTTGGTCATTAATTGGCTTCAAACGATGACTAAAATTTGCATATATATGACTATTAGTAGTTAACTTACAGTATCTTATAACACAACCAACATTTTGGTCATTAATTGATTTTCTCGGGTGATCATGTAGTAATATATTTTGTTGTATATTTGGTCATTAATTGTGGCAATTAATGACTAAATCAATGACTAAATTAATAACCAAATTTATGACTAAATATACTACTAAATGATCAAATTGAGACAACCAATTAATGACTAAGCTAAAAATAACTAAAAGTTGGTCGCGTTATAAGATACTGTAAATTAGCTACTATTGGTCACTGACTAAAAAATAGTTGTTTATATGCAAATTTTAGTCGTTTTTTAGTAACTAATTAGCCTTTTTGTATTAGTGGTAGAGTCCATTACACAAAAAATCAACCAGTAAAAAAAAGGTGAAAAGAAAAAATAAAATTTCATGCATTCTGACCCTAGAAAAGTTAGGGAGGAGAAAACTAATATGTACAATAACGACATGCAAAATGCTTACTTGTCCATTGTCTTTTGATGAATTGTTGGCCGCAATCAAGATCTACATTATAATAATCATTAAACCTTTTGTACAATCAGGACATGCAAAATTCTTACTTGTGCATTGTCTATCATAATCATTAAACCCTTTGTACAATAAGGACATGAAAAATACTTACTTGTGAATTGTCTTTTGATGAATTTTTGACCGCAATCAAGATCTACATTATCATAATCATTAAACTCTCAACTCTAGATAAAATTTATGATTTGATCATATAAACCCTCAAAATTATTTACCCATAAGAACAAAAATTCTCTTTAGTAAAAAGGAAGAACAGTGTCCAAATTCATACCCATGTACAAATTACCAAAATATCATAATAATTAAACCCTCAACTCTAAATAAAATTTATGCTTTGATCATATAAACCCTCGAAATTATTTACCCATACAAACAAAAATCCTCTTTAGTAAAAAGGAAGAACAGAGTCCAAATTCATACCCATGTACAAATTACCAAAATATCCACGCCTAGTGACCTTTCCCTTGCTCCATCTAATCGTTGATGCTCTCCTAAGGTGTTTCCCATGCAAACTCCATCTGGGGTTCGAATCCTATGAAATCCATATATCGCGTTGATGGTCTTTCTTCTTCTGGAATTTCCACACAGATATAGACAAGGCAGAGCAAAATATAGTGCTACAATGTGATGTTGTAATCTGTAGTGACCTTGCCCTTGCTCCATCTAATCATTGATGCTCTCCTAAGGTGTCTCCCATGCAAACTCCATCTCGGGTTCGAATCCCATGAAATCCATAAATCACATTGATGGTCTTCCTTCTTCTGGAATTTTGACGCAAATATAGACAAGGCAGAGAAAAATATAGTGCTACAATATGATGTTGTAATCTGTGAATAATTTATTTGAACCCAGCACTAAAATGGAAATGAAAAAGAAAATAAATATTTATAATATGAAATAAAATATATAAATTGCAATTGGGTTAAATGATTTATTTTTAATAAGAATTTGTTATTTTTTCATAAAACACTAAATTTAAAAAAAAAAATGATATTGGATGAGTGTAAACATTTAAAATGCCTCAATAATAATAAAAAGTTAAAATTAATAAAAAAATAAAAATAAATAAAAAAAATTGTTATATTTTGATTTTGTTTATTAACTTGTGAATAGGCTTTATTACAATACCATGGGCCAATACCATGGCTTATCAATACTAGTCCAAAAACATAACTTATTTCACAACCAAAATATGACAAGATTATTAACCCTGGATATTCACCCCCACATTACGGTAGATATTATTAACTTGTAAAAAACAGTCTTTGTTACAATACCATGGATTATCAATACCACATTCCCAAAAAACATACATTATTTCACAATCAAATATTTTATAACAATATGACAAGATTGTGAACCATGGATACTCACCCTCACTTTACCATCAGATATTAACTTGTAAATCTGCTTTGTTACAATACCATGGCTTATTAATGCCACATGTCAACAAACCATAACTTATTTCATAGTAAAAATATTTTATTTTAATTTAATTTTACAACATTTTTTAATTGAATATAAAAGGGAAAATGTTACAATTTGAGATATATCTAAACCCTCCTCACGACTACTAGAAATATTCCCATAGAAATTAAATTAAGGTTTTAATAAAACTAAGCCGATATATATATATATATATAAAGAATCAACATAGATCCATCTTAGGTAAGGATCCAAGGGATGAGAGCAAGCAAATTGACTAATTATAATAGATTAAATATAATGCATTTTCATTATTTTATTTTCTTTGACATGATTGATCCAAAATATAGGTTAAATATTTTACAACAATATGACAAGATTCTTAACCATGGATATTCACCCCACATTACGGTAGATATTATTAACTTGTAAAAAATAGCCTTTGTTACAATACCATGGATTATCAATACCACATGCCCAAAAAACCCAAATTATTTCACAACCAAACTATTTTATAACAATACCAGATGCCCAAAAAACATAAATTATTTCACAATCAAATATTTTATAACAATATGACAAGATTGTTAACCATGGATATTCACCCTCACTCTACCATGGATATTAACTTGTAAATTCGCTTTGTTACAATTCCATGGGCCGATACCATGGCTTATCAATACCACATAACAAAAAACCATAACTTATTTTAATTTAATTTTACAACATTTCTTTAATCGAATCTAAAAGGGAAAATGTTACAATTTGAGATATATCTAAACCATCTATCATCACGACTACTAAAAATATTCCCATAGAAATTAAAATAAGGTTTTAATAAAATTAAGCTAAGATGGATCTATGCCGGTGTTGATCCATCATAGCTAAGGATCCAAGGGATGAGAGCAAGCAAATTGACTAACTATAATATATTAAATATAGTGCATGATTTTTTAAAGTTTTTTATTATTTTATTTTCTTTGACATGATTGATCCAAAATATAGGTTTAATATTTTACAACTAATTAAGTTTTTCTAATTTAGATAATTTCTTAAACACAATACAATGTGATCAAATTTAAGAGAGAGTTGGGGAGGGGGTGGAGAGAGGGAGCGAGACGGTGAAACTTTTGGAGGATAGAGAGAGAGAAAGAGAGAATGATGGGGGGGAGAGAGAGTGAGGTGGGAGAGAGGGAGCGAGAGGAAGGAAGAGAGAGGGGAGAGAGAGATATAGAGTTGGAGTGGGAGAGAGATGAAGGAAAGAAACAATACATAAAAAGATAGAGGTGGAGAGACAGAGGAGCGAGAAGGGAGAGATGGAGAGAGAGTGAGTGAGAGAGGAGAGGAGGGAAGAGAAAGAAGAGGAGAGGATAGAAATAGGGAGA